>JAKIJQ010000209.1:0-265264 GCA_023373905.1 Rhizoglyphus robini
GGGTGCAAAAGGTGGTAGAGCATGATGAAATACCTTCATGGGATCGCTATCTACTGATTAGACACTTTTACTAGCCAAAATGATCAAATCCTCGACCAATGGGATACAAAAACATATTGACCAACCACATACAGTGCCCTCTCTCAGTCAACTCACAGTGAGAGAGTGGGAATACAAAAGGATTGTAGAGCATTAGAAAACGGGTGCAAAAGGTGGTAGAGCATGATGAAATACCTTCATGGGATCGCTATCTACTGATTAGACACTTTTACTAGCCAAAATGATCAAATCCTCGACCAATGGGATACAAAAAACCAAAAATCTCCAACGTAAACATTGAGGAAACTCGTACGTGAACATTTGCGACCATCGAAAAACATCGCTATACCTTATTCATCCTCAAGTAATACAGTAATTCTCGTAGATTCACTTCATATCAACTAATTAAAACACATAAGAGGGTGGTGGGTAGTGTAATACTCAAATAACAAACCAAAAACCAAAAATCTCCAACGTAAACATTGAGGAAACTCGAATGTGAACATTTGCGACCATCGAAAAACATCGCTATACCTTATTCATCCTCAAGTAATACACTAATTCTCGTAGATTCACTTCATATCAACTAATTAAAACACCTAAGAGGGTGGTGGGTAGTGTAATACTCAAATAACAAACCAAAAACCAAAAATCTCCAACGTAAACATTGAGGAAACGCGTAAATTGTACAATGTACATAAACACACTCAACATAAACAAACCGCCACCGCCATCTAGGTGCTTTATCAGTCAACTTTTACTGTTGAGTGACTGTGTTCACATGTCATCATGCGCTTATCACTAGTTGATAAGAAAAGCACATGTTTTGTTGTTGTATGTGTGTCTATGTTTTAGTTCTTTTCAGCAAACTCAACAATCCTTTTCTGGAACGTACCTCTGCAGAGTCAACACCCCTGCATTTACTACATTATATGACCAACTAATAAACTATTTAAAGTCCACCAGTGAATTCTACTAGTGTCCAATTCCACCAGCCAAAGCAGTGCTTTTTAACTAAAAAGCACATTGTCATCTCTGTTGTGTTCCTAATTTATCCGAATCCTAGGGAATCCATCATCACCAGTGCCACAACCACCTAACAAATCTATTCTCTAAATTTTTACGCATCCATCCATGTATCGCTTGTGATCGTACTCGTTCCAGAACGGACATAGTAACGCCCTGGGCGTGATACTTCGCGGTCTTCGACCGCTCACCATCACGCCCAGACATTGCCATTTTAGGGTTTGTCACCTAATCATACACGGTGCCCTGGGTGTGGAACACTTTGGACAGCGTGGATCTTATTATCACGCAGCCAACACCCAATTTAGAGAGTGGATCTTTTATTTCATACGCAAATTAATAATTTAGGACAACATTTGCACTACAAATGTGAACATCGAATCAAAATGTCACCTAATCATACTTGACACTATACAGTATTGACAAAACACACACTCTGCTCTCCCTCAGTCAACTCACAGTGAGAGAGTGGGAATACAAAAGGATTGTAGAGCATTAGAAAACGGGTGCAAAAGGTGGTAGAGCATGATGAAATACCTTCATGGGATCGCTATCTACTGATTAGACACTTTTACTAGCCAAAATGATCAAATCCTCGACCAATGGGATAACAAACCAAAAACCAAAAATCTCCAACGTAAACATTGAGGAAACTCGAATGTGAACATTTGCGATCATCGAAAAAAATCGCTATACCTTATTCATCCTCAAGTAAGACACTAATTCTCGTAGATTCACTTCATATCAACTAATTAAAACACATAAGAGGGTGGTGGGTAGAGTAATACTCAAATACCAAACCAAAAACCAAAAATCTCCAACGTAAACATTGAGGAAACTCGTAAATTGTACAATGTACATAAACACACTCAACATAAACAAACCGCCACCGCCATCTAGGTGCTTTATCAGTCAACTTTTACTGTTGAGTGACTGTGTTCACATGTCATCATGCGCTTATCACCAGTTGATAAGAAAAGCACATGTTTTGTTGTTGTATGTGTGTCTATGTTTTAGTTCTTTTCAGCAAACTCAACAATCCTTTTCTGGAACGTACCTCTGCAGAGTCAACACCCCTGCATTTACTACATTATATGACCAACTAATAAACTATTTAAAGTCCACCAGTGAATTCTACTAGTGTCCAATTCCACCAGCCAAAGCAGTGCTCTTTAACTAAAACGCACATTGTCATCTCTGTTGTGTTCCTAATTTATCCGAATCCTAGGGAATCCATCATCACCAGTGCCAGAAGTGAGAGAGTGGGAATACAAAAAGATTGTAGAGCATTAGAAAAGGGGTGCAAAAGGTGGTAGAGCATGATGAAATACCTTCATGGGATCGCTATCTACTGATTAGACACTTTTACTAGCCAAAATGATCAAATCCTCGACCAATAGGATACAAAAAACATATTGACCAACCACATACAGTGCCCTCTCTCAGTCAACTCACAGTGAGAGAGTGGGAATACAAAAGAATTGTAGAGCATTAGAAAAGGGGTGCAAAAGGTGGTAGAGCATGATGAAATACCTTCATGGGATCGCTATCTACTGATTAGACACTTTTACTAGCCAAAATGATCAAATCCTCGACCAATGGGATACAAAAACATATTGACCAACCACATACAGTGCCCTCTCTCAGTCAACTCACAGTGAGAGAGTGGGAATACAAAAGGATTGTAGAGCATTAGAAAACGGGTGCAAAAGGTGGTAGAGCATGATGAAATACCTTCATGGGAACGCTATCTACTGATTAGACACTTTTACTAGCCAAAATGATCAAATCCTCGACCAATGGGATACAAAAAACAAATTGACCAACCACATACAGTGCCCTCTCTCAGTCAACTCACAGTGAGAGAGTGGGAATACAAAAGGATTGTAGAGCATTAGAAAACGGGGTGCAAAAGGTGGTAGAGCATGATGAAATACCTTCATGGGATCGCTATCTACTGATTAGACACTTTTACTAGCCAAAATGATCAAATCCTCGACCAATGGGATACAAAAACATATTGACCAACCACATACAGTGCCCTCTCTCAGTCAACTCACAGTGAGAGAGTGGGAATACAAAAGGATTGTAGAGCATTAGAAAAGGGGTGCAAAAGGTGGTAGAGCATGATGAAATACCTTCATGGGATCGCTATCTACTGATTAGACACTTTTACTAGCCAAAATGATCAAATCCTCGACCAATGGGATACAAAAACATATTGACCAACCACATACAGTGCCCTCTCTCAGTCAACTCACAGTGAGAGAGTGGGAATACAAAAGGATTGTAGAGCATTAGAAAAGGGGTGCAAAAGGTGGTAGAGCATGATGAAATACCTTCATGGGATCGCTATCTACTGATTAGACACTTTTACTAGCCAAAATGATCAAATCCTCGACCAATGGGATACAAAAACATATTGACCAACCACATACAGTGCCCTCTCTCAGTCAACTCACAGTGAGAGAGTGGGAATACAAAAGGATTGTAGAGCATTAGAAAAGGGGTGCAAAAGGTGGTAGAGCATGATGAAATACCTTCATGGAATCGCTATCTACTGATTAGACACTTTTACTAGACAAAATGATCAAATCCTCGACCAATGGGATACAAAAAACATATTGACCAACCACATACAGTGCCCTCTCTCAGTCAACTAACAGTGAGAGAGTGGGAATACAAAAGGATTGTAGAGCATTAGAAAACGGGTGCAAAAGGTGGTAGAGCATGATGAAATACCTTCATGGGATCGCTATCTACTGATTAGACACTTTTACTAGCCAAAATGATCAAATCCTCGACCAATGGGATACAAAAACATATTGACCAACCACATACAGTGCCCTTTCTCAGTCAACTAACAGTGAGAGAGTGGGAATACAAAAGGATTGTAGAGCATTAGAAAACGGGTGCAAAAGGTGGTAGAGCATGATGAAATACCTTCATGGGATCGCTATCTACTGATTAGACACTTTTACTAGCCAAAATGATCAAATCCTCGACCAATGGGATACAAAAAACCAAAAATCTCCAACGTAAACATTGAGGAAACTCGAATGTGAACATTTGCGATCATCGAAAAACATCGCTATACCTTATTCATCCTCAAGTAATACACTAATTCTCGTAGATTCACTTCATATCAACTAATTAAAACACATAAGAGGGTGGTGGGTAGTGTAATACTCAAATAACAAACCAAAAACCAAAAATCTCCAACGTAAACATTGAGAAACTCGAATGGAACATTTGCGATCATCGAAAAACATCGCTATACCTTATTCATCCTCAAGTAAGACACTAATTCTCGTAGATTCACTTCATATCAACTAATTAAAACACCTAAGAGGGTGGTGGGTAGAGTAATACTCAAATACCAAACCAAAAACCAAAAATCTCCAACGTAAACATTGAGGAAACTCGAATGTGAACATTTGCGATCATCGAAAAACATCGCTATACCTTATTCATCCTCAAGTAATACACTAATTCTCGTAGATTCACCTCAGATCTACTAATTAAAACAACTAAGAGGGTGGTGGGTAGAGTAATACTCAAATAACAAACCAAAAAACCAAAAATCTCCAACGTAAACATTGAGGAAATATATTGCCGGAAACTTTTTCTCAAGTTGACAAAGAAGTTGGGGAATGAATTTCTTTCGACACACACTCACACACAAACTGATGTGGTGATGATGATTTCCAATTAGCCAATTTCCATTGCCGATACCAAAAGTATCGTCTGTTTGATGAACAAGCTTATCTCGGCCTTGGAAATTGGCCAGATTCAGCCAATTTCCATCGCTTAGATTGTCCATATCATTAGTTTATTGCAACGCAGCACCGATATGGAATTAATTTCATAAAATGCACACCTTTGTGAACATTTAGAGCTCACATGTGCAATACAAAAGCATGACAGAACCCTACCATAAGCCATCCAATCTTTGTATTTGAATCTAATTAAATTCGTGGCTGTGAAGACACATGCACAACTGCTAGAAATTTATGTCAGGATTATTTTTCCTAGTCCCAAGAATCATAATCTTAAAAGACCTTAGCTATATTGTCAAAGAAACAATCAGACATTGCCATTTTAGTGTACTCGATATTCCAATCTTGGTATTTGAATTTTTTAAAATTCGTGGCTGTGAAGACACATGCCCAACTGCTAGAAATTTATGTCAGGATTATTTTTCCTAGTCCCAAGAATCATAATCTTAAAAGACATTAGCTATATTGTCAAAGGAACAATCAGACATTGCCATTTTAGTGTACTCGATATTCCAATCTTGGTATTTGAATTCTATTAAATTCGTGGCTGTGAAGACACATGCACAACTGCTAGAAATTTATGTCAGGATTATTTTTCCTAGTCCTAAGAATCATAATCTTAAAAGACATTAGCTATATTGTCAAAGGAACAATCAGACATTGCCATTTTAGGGTTTGTCACCTAATCATACACGGTGCCCTGGGTGTGGAACACTTTGGACAGCGTGGATCTTATTATCACGCAGCCAACACCCAATTTAGAGAGTGGATCTTTTATTTCATACGCAAATTAATAATTTATGACAACATTTGCACTACAAATGTGAACATCGAATCAAAATGTCACCTAATCATACTTGACACTATACAGTATTGACAAAACACACACTCTGCTCTCCCTCAGTCAACTCACAGTGAGAGAGTGGGAATACAAAAAGATTGTAGAGCATTAGAAAAGGGGTGCAAAAGGTGGTAGAGCATGATGAAATACCTTCATGGGATCGCTATCTACTGATTAGACACTTTTACTAGCCAAAATGATCAAATCCTCGACCAATGGGATACAAAAACATATTGACCAACCACATACAGTGCCCTCTCTCAGTCAACTCACAGTGAGAGAGTGGGAATACAAAAGGATTGTAGAGCATTAGAAAAGGGGTGCAAAAGGTGGTAGAGCATGATGAAATACCTTCATGGGATCGCTATCTACTGATTAGACACTTTTACTAGCCAAAATGATCAAATCCTCGACCAATGGGATACACAAACAAATTGACCAACCACATACAGTGCCCTCTCTCAGTCAACTCACAGTGAGAGAGTGGGAATACAAAAGGATTGTAGAGCATTAGAAAACGGGTGCAAAAGGTGGTAGAGCATGATGAAATACCTTCATGGGATCGCTATCTACTGATTAGACACTTTTACTAGCCAAAATGATCAAATCCTCGACCAATGGGATACAAAAACATATTGACCAACCACATACAGTGCCCTCTCTCAGTCAACTCACAGTGAGAGAGTGGGAATACAAAAGGATTGTAGAGCATTAGAAAACGGGTGCAAAAGGTGGTAGAGCATGATGAAATACCTTCATGGGATCGCTATCTACTGATTAGACACTTTTACTAGCCAAAATGATCAAATCCTCGACCTGAATGTCAACATATGGCTTCTTTTTGTTGTTTTGTCTTTTTTTATATATTGACCCTTTGTTTTGTTTTGTACAGGATACTTTGCCTGATGGAGTCTGACTCTTCATCAACGCTGGAAGACTATGCGCTCTAGGACTGGTGAACGAATACGGATACTTACGAGGTGTTCAAGCTTCAGGGACTTTCTCACGTACTTTAGTGATGGCCGTGTCGGATGACGATGCCCCAAGGAATACAACATCCCGTTGGATTGGCAAAAGGAGATGATACTTTTCAGAGGTCGCACAGGCCCAAGAATATGTCCCCATCGGGATCGTCTTCGCCTCTATCGTCACTCTACTTTAAGTGTCCTCCTTCGAATAAAGAGGAAGGTACTTTGATCTATTCCAAAGTTAGATGATGATCATATTATGATTCTACAGAAAGGAAGAGTCACGAACGTATGGGATGGTCACCCAAAACCAGAATCGTAAATCTTCTCTCGTGTCATCTTCATCATTTGAATCTGAATCTCTGGTTACCTACTTCAACTCCCACAAAAAGCGCTACCTCTCCCACAACGACCACCTAATTTTAAGTTTCGGACTTCAACTCCTTCAAATCTATTGTTTTTTATCTTTCTTCGGACGGTTGGAACATTCATGGTAATGAATATATATCTATATTCTGTCTGAACATGTAACTAATTTACATTTTTTATTATTTTAACATGACTCCGACTACGAGTTGTATTTTGGGTGGCATTTTTCGGTCCGTGACGAGAACTTTCTCCTATTTTTTTTTCTCTACTGAAAATATCTAATATCTTCTATTTGAATCACCACGAAGAACTATCTATTTTACCAGCTCTTCAACGGATTTATGTACGATGTATCTGTTTACGAACCGTCCCGTTGGCCACCGTGGTCACTGGCCACATTTGTATCACATGGGATTTGTATCTCCTCTCAACGCCCTGAAGATGTATTTCATATTATTACGGAAGATTATCTTCTACCGCGGATTATCTTATACCAAGAGGGGAATCTATTTCAACGGGCCTTCAACGGATTTATTTTTACGAACTGCCGCTTCCATGTGACCGTGTGATCACCTTTTCTCTTGATGTTCACAATCTTTTGGTTGGTCAACCTGACCGCACGTTCTTCGGCTTCTTTTTCGGATTGTCCTCTAGATTATTAATATTATTAGTATTATCCTTCAATAATGGTATGTTATAATCGGTATCTTCAATTTTGATCATGTTTTTTTGTATATGTGCTTTTAGATTTGAATTTTAGTATTTGTTTACCTTTTTTTTCTATGCCAAAGTATCATTATACTTTGATGTTTGATTCGGTGGCCGTTTTCTGTTACCTAACCGCCGAGGATCTTTCGATTTAGGTTCTGTTTTGGTTGATGTTCGAATATTATCTTTGATGATGATGATGATGCTCAATGGTAATGTTGATGTTATGTGTGATCATATACTAAAATATGTTTTCTCTTTATTCTTTTAGGTCCTTTGGTCGATGTGTCCTCTCTCACCCGTACTGTCGTGGTGGCCACATTTCGTATTTCCCTTTTTTTGTCTGCTTGAAGCACACACAACACACTGAAGAAGATATTATCATCATTACTACGGTGAATATCTGGGATTACCATTACGAAGATAATAATCAACTTTTTTATCGTTTTTTTAACGAAGCTTTTTGTTTTTGTTTACGTACTACTTCACATCCGTGACCTGTGGCCACTGACCTCCGTCACCCGTTCCTCGATGTTCACCCTGTTGGTTGGTTAACAAGTTCTATATTCCCCTAGACTATATATTATCCATGATGTCAATAGTAATCATATTCGTAATTATCTTTAAAATGGAAATTTTGATTATATTTGTTTACTTTTAGGTCTATTTTCGATGCCTTCGATATATTCCTGATGGTTCGAGGTAATCTGAACTTTGAGAACGGTAGTATTGTTTGGGTGTCTTGTAGCATCTATGATTTATGCTAATGTTATTTTACCATTCTCATAGATATTATTATCATTGTCTTCTTCATCATCATTAATCATCTTATCATCACGAATGTCTTGAAGAAGTATCCGAATATCTAGTATATCTTTGTGTATGTAATGCATTCTGTTTATGTTCATCATCTTCAAGAAGTATCATTATATTTAAATCTGTGATTTTATTATAGTTCGGCTTCCCTTGAAAACAACCTTCGTCGTCCTCTTGTTATTTCTTCTTATTCTTTATTGTTATTTGTGTTGTTTATGATTCGTGAAATCGCGCTTTCTTCGGTTCAACTTTGACCTTTAAACCCATTTGGAACGATTACAAACGGTCATCATCGTCTCCTAGAAGCAGGGTCATAGTGTTATTATAGTTTTTATTGTGATTTTTAATGTTTTTTTATTTGTTTTTCCCCGCGATTTTTCCCGCTACCGTTCCCGAAGTTGGCCAAAAAAGGTAAAAAATGGCCACTTTTGTCCGTGGTTACTTGCCAATTATGATCCATTCCTGTTTATCTCACTATTCTGTATTCCTCTATCTTTTATCCGATATTTATCTGATTAAAATTGTCAATTTACCGGCGAATGGCGCGAATCCTTTGTGTTGGTCCTGTACGTCCTCTGTGGACGTCCCATTCTCCTCTCTCCGAACGCTGCATATGTAAACAGATTGATGCAGGCCGTGCACTGTCATTCGAGCTTTACAACTTGAACTTGACTCACCATCATCACTGTGACCCTGACTGTCTTATCTGTCCTCATCGGTCTCCATACCCTCTCCCGAAAATATTCTCCTCATTACCGAATCGATACGAATCTGTCCGAAGAAGATCATCATCGTCTCTGTCCTAGGCCATCACGAGTTACCGAATTCTTCTTTAAGGACAGACGCGGGTAACGTCGTCTATGAATTGCCCCCTTAGTTCAAATCTATACAATTGACTAGACGATATTTGAAAGGTTACTTCTCCTTTAATATTTGACCGATTGTGGCATATTATAGCTTAAATTAAAGATAAATTGATTGGCTTTAACGGCATCTGAAAACATTTATGAAAATATACTTTCTTGAGAATATAGATCAAAAAATGTAAAAAAGTAGCATATTTTGAACACATTGAGATGAACTCACGATCAGACAAAATAAAATTTTTAAAATGTTTTCAGCTCGCCAAATAGAGAATCTTATTACCTTTAATTAAAGCCCTGGTTCAACAAAATCGGATCAGTTTTGTAGGAGAAGAAACAAAAACAATATGCAAAGGTCTTGATTTTCAGGAGAAGGGAAAAACTAAAAGGTATGCATTGGCCGGTAGAGGGCAAATGCGAAAAGTGCATCCTGGAAATGTTGATTTTTCATGATTTCTCGTCGGAATATTGATCTAATTTTTTGTAAGATGATAGATAATGAGATAACCGATAACTTAAGATCTTAAAATAATTTGAAATTTTTAACAAAAAATTGAGCCGCGACTTGCCTTAACCCAAAAGCCCGAAATCTGAATTTCCCGAAGTGTGTCCACCGAACTGACCGCTGAACAACCCGTACTAACTGTCCGACTAACTATTTGCCGAACCTCTCTGTAATTCCCGTTAGGTGAATATCATATATTCGGTTTTGTATTTTATGAGTTTTTAATTAGAACGACTCTGCTACCCACAATTTTTTATATGATGATTAATAAGTTTTTAGATTATCCTCTTTCTCTGTGTTGTACTCTCTCTCTCTCTCTCTCTCTCTCTCTCTCTCTCTCTCTCTCTCTCTCTCTCTCTCTCTCTCTCTCTCTCTCTCTCTCTCTCTCTCTCTCTCTCTCTCTCTCTCTCTCTCTCTCTCTCTCTCTCTCTCTCTCTCTCTCTCTCTCTCTCTCTCTCTTGGTATGCTCAGGTGCAAGTGGGAGGCACTACTTCAACATTTCGCAATGGCCAAGAAGTTGTCTACTGTCCCCGATGGACTGTTTCACAAGGTGTACAACTGTCAGGAGGAAATGGCCATCTGCAAGAGACAGCTCGAGGTGGAAGGTCACACCGCCCGTCAACTTCGCAATGCTCTTCGTGAGCGAGAATTCAACAATTGGACCACCCAACTCTACCAGGGTTGTGGCGTTGGTCATTTCAAGGAGTATCCCAAAGCGAATGGCTTCGTGTATGACAAAAACTCATTGTCCGGCTCCGAATGGGTGGCAGCCATTAAGCTGAATACCGGATATGCGAACCTGTTAGGCGTCCCTGGTGTCGTTCAAGATCCAGCCCAGACATCGACCCTCTGCCGCAGATGCCGCAGAGAGAAAGAAACCCCTGGACATGTCCTCGGTATTTGTGGCTTCAACGAGAAACGACGCATCGACCGTCACAATCAGGTAAAGACTACACTGGCCAAACTGCTCCGTGCGAAGGGATTTACGTGTGTGGTGGAGCCGTACTGTTCGGATGGAGATGGCGCCAATCGATTCGTGGACATCCTCGCCTACCAACCAAACTCAGACAAGGTCTACATCATCGATCCGACTGTTCGATGGGAAACGAAAGACGATGTGGGAAGTATGGTACAAGCTGAGAAGCAACGTATCTACCTGAGTTGTTACGCTGATCTGGCAAAGAGATATCCCATCATACAAGACAGAGACTGCGAAGTGATTGGTCTCTGGATGGGCGCGAGAGGGACCGTGAGCACCCAGATGGTCGATTTCTTTGAGAGATTCCAACTGGAGAAGAAGGTTCTCAACGAAATGGCAGAATCGGTTTTGACTGCATGTTGTTTATCTTTCACTGCATCTTTGCACAATGCACCAAGCACATTCACCGACCAACAAAGCTTCTATTTGGCATGATTGTCCGTAATTCATCCCAAAAATTGGCAATACGAACTCGAGTTCATATAGCTAATTTGCTTGCTACACTGCATACCCAAAATCGTTATGGTTTTACATATGGCGATTTTGGACTGGTTTCCCTCAATACATTCGCAAAGGTACGTACACGATATCTTAATTCTAAATAACTTTTGGATATAACATATTTTTAATCAATTCACATTAAGTTTGTACTTTTATATGGTAAATATTGTATCATTTCGTATAAATTAATGAAGAAAAGAATCGCCGAATAAGGTGATTGGGTGCGATTAAGGCGAGAAGTTAAAACCCGGTGCCTCTTGACAATCGATTGAACCACCTCCAGGAATATTCCAATGAAAGCATATACACCTAACCTTACGATTGTGTTGCAAGCAGTCAGTGTGTTCATCTCCACTAATTGATTTTGTCAACGCACACTGCCTTGTCCCTAATGATAATTATATTATTATAATGAAGACTATTTTAACTCAAATTAAATTGACTTGATTTTCAAACTTCAAACTTCGATAAGTATACTTCTGTATCTGCGTCATATTTGGCGCCACTCAGTATTTCAAGACTTGATTGCTTTGGACAATAGCTGTTTCAACTTTTTCCGGCACATTCTCATGAAGATTGTACTGATGTACGAGTTGTACAATAACTCAAAATAGTGGAGATTAAAAAATAATTATTGATAAATCTTTAAAAATTAAGCATTGTCTTTAGTTTAAATTTACAATTTCAAACATTTTCGAATTCAACCGGTTGCTGTGCAACAGGGTGAAGTCAACTTTGGTTTATATATTTAAGGAAATTTGTAAAAAAAAGAAATAAATTATAATATTGTGGAGGTCGCTTGACCGATGGTCAAGCTAAACCAATGGTTAAGAATGATTGAACGCAAGACTTGACTAGATGGACTTTATTGGCAATGTAATTGAATACATCGGAGAGAGAGTGGTCTATTGCGACCGCCGTGATCGGCGGTCGAGTTCTCTCTAAATGTGAATCAGAACAGATCAGTATGTGATGTGCATGTACGTGATGCTATGTATCGACAAGCGCGAGTTCTCACGGTCGCGCGATGCAATGGCTTCGGATGTTGTGTTTGGTTTGTATCCGGCCGAGCCAAGTGTGGCTCGTACCGAGCCACCACAATATCTTTATTGTTAGTTACTTCCAATTTGAACCCGTACAAACTTTGATTGCTACAATAATTTTTTTTCCGAGAATGCGTGTAGATTTAAATTCCAAATTTAAAATTAATAAATTAAATTTTACAAAATGATTTGATTTATTTATTGACACAATATTATATTTTATATGTAGAATAATAGATTAATGGTTCTTGCAACATCATCATTAAAAGAAAGCAAGTTCAACTAACCAAACCTGCAACATTTGCACAATTATAGCAAAAAGTCAACAATGTTGGCACAAAAGTCCACACAAAGCCAAACACACGATGTCTCGGATGAATCAAATAGCCCGCATGGAAAGTGACTCGACCAATGACAAAACAGAAAACCAAATAAGGAATCCAGAAGACACACTCCTTCTTGATCACAATCGAAAGCACGAGTAAATTCCCCAAATGAAAAATCAACTGTTCGACAGTGTTGGTGAGAATGCGGTTTAGCTTCTCGACATAGTACTCGTGACCTGCCAGGGGATTTCGCGCTAACGGATTCGTGATTCGAATTAACATTACGTGAGTAATCGAAATCAGTAATGGAATTAGTGAAAAGAGGGATAATTTGACTGCGTACAAGTAACGATCGATTGGATTCGATAGTTCAACCGGTACTTTGATGCCTAACTTTTCATGGTAATTCCAGTAAACCAAAGTTGAGATTAGTAGAGCTGCACTTGAATAGGTGACACTGAAAAGACCATTTTTGAATGTGTAGCTGCTCCGTTGGTCTTCAGAAATGCCGGAACGTGTTGGTTTCGGTTCGGCCATTTTGATGGGTTTGTATGTTTTTGAATCTTTCTTTGAAAGCAAACTGAGGAAGTCAATGTGTCAAATTTAGCACTTTTGTAATGATTATTTTGCTGACAACAAGGGACTTTTCGGTTTGTGCAAACGAGAACAGCACTCGAGTACTCGAAACCAGTTTATTTCCCTATCTACGAGAAGGTTTGTTGTTGATTAACTCAAACACGGTGGTTTAAAAAAAAAAAAACAAGAAGAAAGTGATTTTGTGGCATTTAATGAGATAAGATTGTAATTGTGCACAACACTCTGTATATTAATATATCTTTTAATTGTCGTCTTTATTATCAAATCAAGGCTCGCTTACATATCAACCACATGATTGATTAGTTGCTGCAGTTGTTGTGTCTGTTTGATGCGCGAGATTTCAAGGACGCAATTTTGTGTTCAATTTTCTTTTATAAAAATTATTAGTATTTTCCCCATAATTTTTAGGCCAAATATTTCTTCGTTTGATCTGTCATGATAAGAATGATTCCGGTGCCAACTTTTTATATTTAAATAAAATTTCCAAAAGACCTTTTATACAATATCAAGATGTATTTTGCATTCAAAAATTTCTTGAGGATAGTAATCCAAAAATTTATCCAAAAATTTCAAATGCTTTGAGTAATCTTCCACATTTTTCTGTTGGATTTCACCAATACAGAGTTGACTGATAGGTCAATCCAAATGTAAATCCAGACTATTATCATTATTACGAAAAAAATAAAAATTTGGGTTAGGAACCATTGAATCTAATATTTTAATTGAAAAAAAACTACTTTTGATCATTACAAAAATCACTAATTGTAAATCATCATCACTAATTAAAGAATTGCCAACCGGTCAATCAGTATTTTAACATTTTGTTCGTGAACTACCAGGGTTTCCTCATGTCTAGCTCGAGAGCTTGCACTGAGAGTTTGACTGTGAAGTTGAGTGATGAGTCGTTCAATTAGAAGGACTTCCTGGTGAAGTTGACTAACCAGAGCAGAGTTTGCCTGTTTTGGATGCTTTTCCACTGCAATCTTAACTTCGCTCACGAGTCGTTCGGCGAAAGCAATCAGCTCGTTGGCCTCCTTTCCGGTTGCATTGAAATTCTTGTAGACATCTTCAACAAAGGACAACTCTTCCGAAAGAATGTTTTCGTGTTTAACCAAATTCTCCTCGAGTACATTGAGGACCGAGTTTGAGTGGGACACATTTTTGGCTTCCAATTCGTGCAAATAGGCAATAAACTTCTCAACAGTCTTCACCTCATTCTCCACACCTGCGAGCAGATGGCCCCGACTGGCGTTGTGGTGTTCGGCGATGATGTGCTTGGACGAGTTGACCAGCTTGTCGGCACGTTCAATCAAACTTGCAATGTCTTTCTCGACCAGTGCAGCTTAGAGAAAAAATTCAATTTAGTTTAAAATCAAAATAATTTAACAGACATACCAAAAACCAACGCCGAGCAGCACAAAGTGGCAATGAATGCAATGTTCTTCATTTTGTTGAGATTTTTTGTGTGTTTCCAAACTTGAGGTAATTTGTGATTGAATAAAGCATTAGAGCACGAGCTTGATTTATATTTAAAAATAATCATGTTGATCAATGTGCCCATGTGATCTCTTAATGTACACTCAACATTTGAACACCATAATCTCTTTAAACACAAGCCCTCGAAAGCACATCATTGCCCAATTCAATTAGGCACAATTAATTAAGACTACTTGACTAATTGAGTTTGCAATCAAATTGGACTACAATTTGAAAAGTGTCACGCATTTACACAAAGTCACGTACAAGTGGTCTCAAGTGCAAATTAATCAAAAATAATTTTGGATGATGATGATGCTGATGATGCTCAATGCTGATGCTGCTGTCGTATATCAAAATGTGTCAATCGAAGCTATTAGTTATGATCTAACGACACATCATCAAGTGGCATCGGCATGACCATTCCATCCATCAACAGCATCATCACCCAAAGGCGACAACAGCAATCGCAACTCGTATTAGGCAATATTTGAGATTTTTGTGTGACCTTAAATTGAATTTCTATTGTAATTTAGAGGCTGTTAAAAAAGACTGAAAATTCTATGTTCATCGCCAAATTGATCACAAGTTTAAGTATTCACAATTATTTGTTACTATCGAAATAAAAACATAGTTTTGGTTGGCTTTTGTAACATTTCATGTTAACTAGTTTTATTTTGAAAGCACACATTAAAAACCCCAAGCCAACTGCAAAATGGGTTCTCGTGTTGCAATACTATTTGCATTACAAATACTAGTTTGCTCAAACTGTTTCGGTAAGTTTTGTGCAAAAAAATAGTTCATTTTGCTACCATTTTTCACATATATATGTTAGCGGCAAACCGAAGAACTCGTTACTTTGCAAAGTGCCGAAAATTTGTCTCGGCACTCCGCGAAGTCACGTCAATTGATTGATTAGTCCAGTTTGCCTAGTGAGATCACGGAGTGACTAGTCTCTTCTCAAAGCTCATGAAAAAGGTCCGTTCATATAACTTAGAACTCTACGGTCTTACTTTCACTATACACTTGAAAAAACTTCCTTGAGATGTACAAAACGAATTGGCTATATTTTTTATGGGCGCTAACGCCCTCCAATGTTTTATTGGGGAAAAGTGTCACTCAACACAGTCAAAATCATAAAAAAAAATCTATGAAATACCAGTTCTGACAGTACCAGTTCTAAAAGTATCAGTTCTAAAAGTACCAGTTTTACAGAATAGATGGCACTACACTCTCAATAAATACAATAAATGACAGCTTTATCATGGAGATGTACCCAAATTGTCAAAACTGCATCGCAATTTGTTTGCATTTCAATGTACGAGTAGTTTCTCTCAGCTCAATGATTTGGTTGCCAAGTGAGTGTCCCGGTGAACGCATAATGCTATGTACGTTTAGATTGCGTTCATCAAATTTAACGTTGCTGTTTGAGTTCATGAGATAACATTATAAATAGTAAACGTATCGCTTGCGTATTTGTGATAAGGAGAGTGAGTGAAAGAGTATCTATCTATTTGACAATGATACAGCATTTCAGCAACACTGAACGACAACAAACAAACCTTGATTTGACAATGAATAATATATTGCTAAATTGATTTATCTAACCTATCTATCTAACTATTAAATTCCAACAAATCCAAATTAATATGGAAGCCGCCTCAAATCCACTTGAACCTCAGTCTACTTGCTCAACTGAAGAGTTGCTCAATCGTCAAAAGCTTTGTCTTCTCTTTTCTGACATTGAAAATTTGCGTAACTTGTATCAACAATTTCATCAACAAAATCCCTCATCATCTCCGAGTAATAGATCCCAAATGCATCTTCTTTTCCGACGTGCCAATAAATATCTCGAACAAATGGATTTATTAGGGGAAACGCTTGTGCTCAGTGAGCAACAGTTGGCCAAGTTTCAGGACGATAAGAGGTATTTGGATAATTTGGCATTTGAATTAGCGGGAAGGTATGCCGAGGAGAGATGTCAAGAAAGGTCGCTTATTAGAACATTACTATGGAATGATTGATTTGGATTTTTTGGATAAAAATCTGACAATAAACTTGATTTTTTAATTGAAAATCAAATTAATTAAAAAATATCTTAAAATAAAAAATGATCATACCCTAGTGCAACTATTCTATGAAATCGTTTCTTATTTCAACAAATTTTGAGTTAATGAGCAAACAAAATTCACTTTCGTGCAAATTTAAAGCAAGTTAAAAACGAGCACAAATTGACCATAAATTTTTCGTTAACTAACCGAAAATATATATTGCAGTACAAATGGCACATGATTATTACTTTTAACTTGAATGTTGCCAAATAGATATTCCGACGATATATTCAAGTATACAAAATATATTTTAAAAATATACATTAAAAAAGTATATACAAAGTTAATTGAATTCTAAATGTCTTCCTACGAACATTTCAACATTCCAAAGTGCACCAGACAGTTTCCATAAACTTTTAATTTAAAATTTTTTAAAATTCTAAATTTATAATCAAAAACTTTCTATTTTGTACCATTTAAAATAATAAATAATATTTATTTGCATTTATTTTTGGATCAATTTTTGAATTTAACTAATTCGCTTTTATCTATATCGATTGAATGTACATTTGTATTGATAATGGTATTGGTAATCAATAATGGGACCATTCGCAAATCAAGTTTACAAATTCTAGCTTACTATTAAAAAAATTCAGCATTGACTTAAAATACGAAATATGAATATGTGATCGAATTGCACAATATGAAAAAAGAAATACACAATCAAGCAACGTTCCCGGACGTTCCCCATCGAGTGGGTTATTTGTTTGATTTTATTAATCCAACAAATAATTAGGACATTTATAAATAGCACGCAATTAGTAGTATCATGTAGGAGTAGTTGTTTAGTTGTCACATGCGACATGTGACATGTGAACATTTTTTGATTCATTAATTAGATTAATACCGAGGCTAGCTTACATCCCATTTAGATTTTGGCTATAGACTAGAATCTGCAAGCAGAACAGCTGAGCGCAAGCGACAATGAGTGAAATGTGCCAAAAACCCAAGGCACTAACCGAATGCACAAAATGCGTTGTATATATTAATGGTACAAAGAATAGCAATAATAATCAAAATGATATATGAAAAATCTTTAATTTGATTGATTTGGATACAATAACGTAACTTGATTTTATTGTTGATAAGGGTAAAAAGACAAATAGTACAGTCTTATGAACATATGCGAATGATAATCAGTTAGTATAGATTAGACATCTTGATTGAGACGTAATGCACATTTATATTTTAAAAAACTCGTTACGGTGGCACGTTGATGGTGTCTCGTGGGTATATTTTGACTAAAATCTAAAAAAATACTTTAGTATGTGATTGTAAAAAAATACATTCATAATCGAATACATTACTGTTGGAAATTTTAGTATCGTGTGCATGATCACGTGTGAACTAAACAGCGCCATCACAATAATTTTGCGATTTGAAAATTGGAAAGTATCTCTGTTAACTCGTGATTACATTTATTATCTTGTGAACTTGAGTTAACATGAACTGAAACCTACTGTAACTTAACTTACAAGTTACTTAGTTCGTTTCATTTTATTGAACAAAAAAAATTTTATTTTTACCTTTTTAATTAATAATTCATAGTAAAAATCTATTACAAGTGACTGAGTACATAGACAAATTTAATTTAATAACATTTCGCAGAAGTCACCTGTTGCACTGTTAATTTGAATTAATGTTATTGTATTGGATCAGACAGAAAAATATTTTCATAGTTGGCACATTTAAATTATTTATTTTTTTCGATTTAGAAGAGGAAAATGCATTGGGAGATTAATCCAAATTGATTAAATCAAATTTGGCTGAATTGATATGATAATAATATTAATGTAAATTAGGTTTAGTTGTGATATTTGAATAATCAGATAACAATAATTCAATAAACACAAAACAAATGAAAAACGAACAACTTCAATCTCAAGTACACAACACGCACACAACACTCGCCACTGGTCTTTTGTTTTGATTTTGTTCTACTGTCTGTGCACTAGTGTCGGCACACACGCTCACTCTGCAGCTGTTATTTTGACTCACTTGAGGAGAGAAGGACCGCCTTGTGGCAGAGGGCAACGGCGATGGGTCACACCGCTCAAAATAATAACAATAATAATAGCACTCTCGTGTACTTTTTCTCAAATATTTGTGTGTACTACCGCCCTTGCCTCTTCCCTTTCGTCCAAAGCGCCATCTGTGAACATCCATACGTACTAAAAACCTAAGATGTTTAGTTTTAGTAGTTTTTAGTAAATGATTAATCTATGGTACAAACATGAGTTATGTCTCAATATTGAATGGCGGGAATTAATCTATGAATCACAAAGATTAATTTGGTGTCTCACACATGTCAATGCTCAGTATAATCAATTCTCTACAGCCTCGGAAAAGTCAATGTGATATTCGCTATTTCCCATAGAGAATACATTATAAACTTACATTACCTGGCCGGAAGTTACCTAAACAATCATGGATTTTCTCACAAAACACAAAGTGAACTTCATTTTTAGTAGCTGAATCGTTTGTGGCCTTAATTATGAATTTTAGTGTTTTCGTTCAAGAGATAGGCAAAACTCAAAAAACAGCGTGACATTTCCCCCTCTGTTACAATGCTGACATTTTCTCCCATTGAAAAGTCGAAACGGTTTTCTCAAGTGTTGACAGAGTGCTTCGCTACGTTCACTCACTCACTCACGCACTCGCTATCGCTCGTGCGTTCGTTCGTTCGTTCACTTCGCTCAGCTAATTAAGATTTAAAACTAGTTGGATTTTATATCACAATTTTTAACTCAATTAAAATTGTAATTATGAAGTTATTAACATTTCTATGCTTAGTACTGTTCTATAAGTTTTGTGATGGCATATTTCAAGATCGAAAAATTTTGGTATCCAAATTCGCTGAAACGAACCACAAAACGCTCACCGAATTGCATCACATTCAATCAAATATTCGATTCCAAACTGTTGCAAAATCTCTATCCATTTTTACATCTACACTTTACCCGTTCAATGCCAAATTGAGCCATTAAAAATGCAATTATTATATTGAAATTTATTTCTTCATAAAAACTCATTAAGCAATCGTTGAAAAGTTTACTTTAATCAAAAAGTTTGCCAATTCGCGTGAATTTGAAATGTCTTCTCAAAATATAATTATGACTTTTTTAAATTTCACTTATTAATGAATGTAGTATAATTAAAATATAATTGTTAATAAAGATATGCTACAAATTTCTCTTGAAAATCCAATACTTTAATGGCTTTATTCACGATAATTTTGACATAACGAAGAAAAAGAACATAATCGAAAGTTTACTTTTAGTGTATTTGAGAATTAATTATTGTACATTTTGTTTGAATATAAATATATTGTCTTAATTTGAGCATTCGGAGCGCATTTCAGTATGAAGTCGCCTGTGAGTGCCATTTTGGCACGATTGAAATTTAGCCGATTTTACTATCGCTTCACAAAAGAAACAATCGAACAGCACGGATCGCGCTTGTCGCAATTCTATTACCTACTCGACTGGCTACTGTTTGTGGGCGTTCAGCCACACATATTCCTGTATGTCTACATCATGTACAACGATTATCGTGTATGCCTGTGGTACAACTTTCGCCAATATGATGTGTTGCTCAATTTTTACTATGAAAATCAGCACGTCATTGGCGCCTTTGTACCGCTAGTTACATACCTGTTTGGCCTCTGTATCATTCTGTTCAGCACTTGCCTGTATCGGCTTAATGTGAACACAATTACCTGGCAGTGGTGGCACCAGCTGGTGGTGCTCAATCAGGACCGATACATTCGGTCAATGTTCACTGGGCGCAAAATGAAGCTCATTGTGGCCTCTAGAGAGAAGCGGTTGCTGCTCAGTGTCACACAGGATACTTTACTTGGTTCACTTGTGCCCGGACTCATTATGCGATTGTACTGCAAATTGCGAACTAAATGGGACATATTTGTCCATCTGGACAATGTGAACAAGGAGAAGCTGTTTCGCGAGCCATTAGCGGCGCTGCCCAATTTGTCCCACAAGCTACGTGCAAACACACTGGTTCTGTTGACTATTGCCGATTGGTACGCTTGTGTCTATCAAATTGGCCATGGTAAGCATAATATAAACTTTGGAAGAATCCTGTGTCTATGTTCAACTTATTATTTGCTTTTGTTTCTGTAGCATTGCTCTTCTGGACAGTTCTGCTGGGCATTTCATTCTACATTAACTTTGAACCCTTTCCTTGGTACATCATTGTGTTTGACTATTTCAAAATGTTTATTGTCTACTACATTTTGCTTCAAGTGATTCGAAATACTCTATTCTTTGTCTACTGTTCCATGCTTGGCACCTATGTATACTCAAGACATGTGATTGGACTCACTCGAAAGGCGACTAAATTGATTGGTCAATTTGGACAGCGACGAGGCGGAATTCCACTGCGATGTTGCTTAATATTGGCCTATCTACTGAAGGAGCACAATCGAGTGTGCTATCTGGCGATACGGTCCAATCATGAACTATTCTGTTGGATTACGTTGGTTTTTGTGCTAGTGGGCGTGCCACTCAATGTGTACTTGATCAGCCTGAATGTGTTCAACAGTCAATCGGCCACCTTCCTACTGATACTGTGGTTCATTATCATCTTTGAGTCCTATCTCACACTGCTTCTGTTCACGCCACTGGCGCATCTATGTAAAGTGTTCCATTCACCGAAGCGATTCATTCCGCAGCTACAGGCACTGATCCGTGGAAATGGTTGGCTATGGTACAAACTCAAGTACGACAATCTGTACGGCAGACTTAGACGGGGCACAAAGTTGGCCATGTCGGTTGGACCAGCCGACTCCATCACATACAGGGCCATGTTTGAATTTGTGCTCGTCTATGTTGGCTACCTGTTGACCGCCTTCAGTACACAAATTGACTTGCGATTGGAGAAAATGGCAAAAGAAAAGTTGTAAAAATGATGCAATTGTTGATGGCACTGTAAGACACTGTAACCGACAAATAAAAATTTCATTTAAATTAAGGGCACAACCGTGCACTTTCAATACTTATATAATTTATTGGGAAAAAGCAGCCCGCTTACCGCTCATTGAGCAGTTTATACAGGCAAATAGTGATACATTTATACAATAGTTTATACATTTCAGTAACGAGAAATAATTTAAATCTAATTAATTAACAATCCGTAAAAATTCGCAATTTTCGTGTTTAGTAATTGTGTTGGTGTTTGAGTGTTGGGTGAATTTCTTTACATAATGTTGTGAACAATGAAAAACGATTTGGTGTATTTACAAAGTCATTCAAATTGTTAATGGTGTGATGTGTGAATATGTTATTGCGTAATGTTGAGAATGAAGGACAATGAAGGAGAATGTGTGAACATGTTTGTGTTGCGGGGGAGATCACATAGGCATAAGTCGTCTGTTGTTTTCCCGATTCTCTTGAGATATGCACCAAATGCGCCGTGCTGAGTTAAGAATTGGGTAGTGAAGAAGTTGTGTCTGATGTATGTGGGTATTGTGTGGTGGGGGAAAAAGGCTTGAAGTGTTTCATTCAAGCGTGTGTGTTCGTGTATTCGTTTGAGATCCATATAATTATCATTTAATTGTTTAATGTGTAAATCATCAAAATATTTGTAACTGTATTTATCAATTGGTCTAATGAGTGCACTCTGAGCGAGTCTCTTTGTTGTGTTTACGTGTAGGTTTGCTGCTGGTGGAAGTGATGTTACTAACTTAACTTGTGTGTGTTCGCTCAGGAGTGCTGTGAGTTTTGTTAAGTTTTTGTTTAGGAAATTTGGAACTGGTGGGGGGTTTTATACAGTACAGATCTCGACAATAGATCACAATGGTTAGGTCTGTGGTGAGGTAGTTTGTTTCTTGTAATGCGGCAAGAGCTTGTCTAATTAAATATTGGTATATTTGCCTCCTGCTTGTGAAACTATAGAATTTAAATTGTTTACTTTTAATAATGTTATGAGCATCAGTTATGGTGAATGCACCTCCGTTAAGGTGAGTGGAGTGTGAGTGTTCAGTGTATATTTGTATGTTTGACGATGATGGTGTGTCTGTTCGATTTATAGTTATGTTGTCTGTTTTTATGAAGTTGATAGAGAGCGTATCATATCGACCCTCCCGAGGAACTAATGGCGCAAACTCAGTGTCTGTTATTGTCAATTCGTGTTTTAGTTGAAATTTGTGTTGTTTTTGCCTCAAGAAGGGAATGATCGGTTCTACTCCGGCCAAGAAGTTTGCAGCTTCTGCGGACAAAGTTCGGTAACCCATCACTGCTCTTATGAGAATCATTCTCTGTAGGCCAATGAGTTTATTCCGATCACTCATCAACATACGATTCTCACCAATCTCTGAGGCATATGTTAGTGTAGGTCTGATGACCGCTTTGAATAATGTGATACGAAATTTAGAGTTAATTCCCCATGTATTTCTACATAGGGAAAATAGAACGTTTTTGATTTTTGTAATTTTGTTTACAAGGTCATCGACATGTTTGGAGATTTTAAATTGGTCAAGGTAGAATGAGTTTTGTATAGTAATGCCTAGAATTTTGATGTGATCGGTTTGTTCGACTGTTTGGTTTAGAAATGTTATTGGTTCGAGTGTGTGTGAGTGCAGATTTAAGATTTGTGTTTTGCCTACACTAATTGATAGTTTATTGTGTTCGCACCATTGATTTATAAAGTTTAAGATTTGTGTGATAATCCTCCTTAGTGTGAAGGCATCCTTAGCCCAGGCAATGGCAGTAGTGTCATCAGCAAATGCAAAGATCCTTGAGTTTGGTATGTTAAAAGTGTTTAGTAGTGAGTTCATGGTTATGTTCCACAATAATGGACTTAGGGCCGATCCTTGCGGACAGCCCTTTGTGAGTTTTTTAGTGACGGTGGATGAGCCGTATGTTGAAGAAATAGATCTGTCACTGAGGTAACTTTGGGTGATGCGTATTAATTGTTCAGGAATGTCTAGTTCATCCATGTTTTTTATAATGCTATACCAGAAGGCATTATCGAAGGCACCCTTGATGTCAACAGCTACTACAGCTACCAAATATTTATCCTCTTTGAGGCGTATGGCTTGGTCGGTTATTCTGTCTAGTGCTGACACCGTAGAGTGACCCCGAGTGAAGCCGAACTGGCGTTTGTTCATGTGAATGTTATTGTGTGTGTATTGTTGGATTTTTATGTTGATTAATTTCTCAAAGATCTTTGCAAAGCCAGAGAGCAAACTGATAGGTCTGTAGCTATTGTATTGGTTGTAATCTGATTTGCCTGGTTTTGGGAGGATTGTGATGATTGCGAATCGCAACAACTTTGGAAAAAGCGCCAGGTCCAAACATTTTGAGTAAATGTTGAATAGTGTTGGTCCGACCACTGGATATGCTTCCATTATGATCTTGTTTGAAATGTTGTCTGGACCTGGTGCTTTCTTGGGAGCTAGGTTTGCGACTATGTTATCTAGGTCTGCTGGTGCGATTGTGATATTTTGTTTGTTTACGAACTTTGGAGTGTAATTACGAATGAGTTGTGTTTCTGGTGTGTCAGTGTGTGTGTCATCGTCAGGAAATAACTGATCAATCAGGTTCCTGTGTGTGATATGAAGGTTGTGTGGTTCTTGGTTGTCAAGAAGTGGAATACCTATTAATTTTTTGTTGAGTTTGCTAACCATGACTTTATATGTGTTGTTGTCAAACACTGAGCTCGCGCCCACGTCCTCAATGAAGGAGATAAAATCAGCTCTCTTCAACCTCTTAAGTAAATTTTTGTATCTGTTGAGATATTGTTTATAATCTTTGTGGTAAAACTCTTTCGATTGGTCAGTTGGAGCATGACGCCATCGATTGCGTTTTTGATTTAGTGTTTGTTTCATTAGTGTGCATGTGAAATTGTACCAATGTTTGCGTGAGTTGCCTCTGCAAGGTTTGATTATGGGCAATGTTTTATAGCAAGCATCTTCTACGCTATCGATTAAAGTTTTGAATGCTCGTTCGACTATGTTAGGGTCATCTGTGTTGATTAGTGTGTTGGCCCTAGTTAATTCAGTTACACTAATGTTGTCTCTGAATTTAGGCCAGTCAGTTTTAGTGTTCACTAAGAATTTGTTGGTACGTGTTTGTTGTCTAGATGGTATGTATGTGTTGTTAAGGTGTAAATTAAATGAGATCAAAAAGTGATCAGTGCATATGGGTCTGTGTTCGACCTTCCAGTCCACCACCAACTCCTTGGCCTGGGCATTTGTAAGAGTTAGATCAATGACACTGTCCCCATTGGAATGACAGCAAGTGATTGAGGGTTTGTTGTGGTGATCCAGGTCCAAATAGACCATTAGATCCTTAATAACAGTTCCTCTAGGTGATATTGTCTTGTCATGCCAATAGGTGTGTCTTGCATTGAAATCTCCTGAGAGAATTATGGGGGGTGTGCTGGAAGGCAGGGTTTTCAAATAGTGTTTGGATTGTGTCTGTGTAGAGTGTTTCATCATCGTCTGGATGTATGTATATGCATGCAAGTATGACTGTAGCGTGTGGAAGAGAAATTTTAACGGAGGTGATTCTGTCATTAGAATGCTCATTTAAAATAGATATGTTTAGATTAGAATTGTGAACTAAGACTGCTGTGTATGGTGTGGCGTTTTCGCTGTTGTAAAGTATAGTTCTACTAGGGAAGCCTTTTATGATGTATTTGCTGTTTTGTATGTAGTGAGAGGGCTCCTGAATTAAAATTATGTCTGGGTTTCGAGTGTGAATGATATGATCTAGTTCTGCTGATGTTGTTGGACTTTTGTTTAGGTTTAGCTGTAGTATAGATAGTCTTAGACAAGCCATTTATGTAATAAAACTAGATGGTCCTTGTGGGGATTGAGTATTGAGTGTAGAGCCGGTTCCAGAAGTGGAAGCGGCAGGAGCCTGTTCTGTGACTGGATCTGATACTTCAGATGAAGCAGTAACAGAGGGCGAATCGTGTTGTTGTTCATTGTTTTTTAGCATGTAGTGTGTCTATTTCAGGGATAGGAAAATATTGGGTTCTGCTTACTATTTGGTCGTGGCGCTTTTTATAGAGAGGACACTTCATACCGTTTGGCTTGTGATCGAGGTCTTTGTCTTTGAAGAATGGATGTTTGGCGCAGTTGCAGCATTTTTGGGTGGTGTTGGCAGCACAGGTGTGTGAGGCTTCAGATACTCCGCATACAGCGCATGTAGGTGCTTTCTTGTCCTTGTGTGGGCAGAATCTTTTGGAGTGGCCGAACTCGAAATCATGTTGGCATTGATCGACGAAGACTCGATCGCGGGTTGAACAGAGCTCATGACCGACATGTAGTAGATTTCCTTTGGCTCTTATTTGTTGGTACACTCCTGGTGTCACTCGGAAGACAACATCCATACGAGGGTTGTGCTCATCGTTGTTAAGCTTGAAGTGGGTAATAAATCCCTCTTTATCAAGTTTGTTTTGGTAGCAGATGTCATCGATTATTTCCGTTAGATCAGTTCCTTCTTTCAATACTTTCTGCAGAACAATAGTGGGTAGAGTTGGTTTTGGTAGGTAGACATCACAGTGTTCGGCTTCTTTGACATCTTCCTTGATGGTCTTCATAATGTCCTCGAAAGATATGTCTTGTTGGATAGGGACAGAGAGCCCAACGCCTTTGGTAGTTTTGAAGGTTTTGCAGAGCTTAACTTTATGTTTTTTGTTGTTGTAGTTTTTCAAAACTGAAGCATATAGCGTGTTGGGATCAACTGCTTGGCCATCCTTAGCGGTAATCATGATTGTTTGGGTTGGTGGGTGAGTAGGTTTGGCAGTAGTTGATTCAGACGACACTAGGTGGCTGTGTTGTTGTTGTTCTCGCATGATTTCAGCTAGTGAAGGGATTTGTTGTTGTTGTTGTTGGTGTAGTATTAAATTATCAGCTACCGACGAGGCGATTAAACCTTTAATCTCATTCATAAACTCTTTACCATCAGAGAGTTTAGATAAGCCATCCAATAATTCCTTGACGGTGTCGACGAATTCATCGGCGTTTTGTCTTGCTTTTCATCTGTTGTTGTGTTGCGTGATGATTGGCGTTTTGGGACGTACCCGGTGATGACACTTTCAAGCTGAGGCAGTATTCTCTTCAACTTTTCCGCAATTACCATCACTTGGACGTAATTGGGATCCATGACGGGGTGTGTGTGTGGTGATAAATCACCAGAAATTGCGATTTTTGTTGTAGGGATAGGAGCGCTTTGTGAAAACGTGTCTGCTCGCTACAACGGCTATTTCGACTTTTTCTATACTTGAAGAGTTACAAACACAAATTAAGTGCTACAAACTATGCACAATTTTCGGTGACAACATTTGGGCAACAGTCGGTTCGTTATGGAGACCACAATTTTCAGTTACCACTTTTGGACTTTTGGGTCTAAATGATTTTTTGTAGAAGAATTTAAAATAGTCATAGTTTCAGAGTTGTAATTAAGTTAGTGATATATTATAAAAACAAACCCCCCATTAAGGTTTATTGCCGTATTTACTGACGTTCAGGATCATTTCAGAGTAAAATTTTAATATTGAAAATTATTCAAATTCTTTGGATACTTTTTTGGTACTCGCGGCACAATACAAATTTAGTAGACATTACTCAAATCGAACAATAAAATAAAATTTTACTGATAAAAAAAATGAGTAAGAGTAAATTCAAAGAGATTATATATATATTATATATTATTATATATGTGTCATAAAGTATATGATATGTCGATTGAAGTGCGTTTTTATCTGCACCTTACCCGTTTAATGCCATAAGTGCCGTTAAGTAATACATTTATTAGTATGATTTATTATGGTAGTCTTGACTACAACAATCATTCAACTTGTATGATCTAGTATGCATTCGAGATAAAAGAGGGATGCCATCGGGAGCATCAACGATAATATACAAAGCTCGTCTGTATTGAACCAACCAACTGCAGTTTAATGTCATGGGTAATTATAATGACAAAATTATTATTTAATATGTTTATTTGATAATCAAAATCATAGAGAGTTTGTTAAAAACCAACAAAAATGTCGAAGAAAATGGCCATCTTTCAAAAATGTTAGAACATGAAACGGTTGAAGGCCTACTTGGAAAACCCGCTTGGCGAAACGAACCTCTAACCGAAGCTAGTTTCTCATCTTTGAGTCAATTTGAAGCTTCACTAACTAGCTGGACAAAAGTGATACGACAACATCTGCCTGTGCATGATTTTAATATGTTTGGAGATTTTGCGCAATTCTATCGAGATTTTTCTGCTAACAATTCGCAGAAGCCATTCGAATTTTATCGTAGCTATGATGCGAAAATCAATTCAGCGAACTTGAACTGTACGGGCCTTTCTTTCACTTTACTTAAAACCCTTCAACAATCGGACCCTCAATTTGGTCTACACTTTGCACTGGTTTCCAGTGAAGAGAACATACCTGTGAATTCAAATCCAAATTCGGATGCACAAAAGTATGAAATTGAGAGTGCGAATATAGTGAAACGACATGTGTTGATTTGTCTCAAGTTTACGCTGTCCCAATGTGATCGTAAAGGCTGGGTACTGGTGGATTCTGGCTATAATGTTGGTCATCCGATTGTGGTTATGAGTGATGAGGCTTATCCTCACACAGGATGGTTTGTTCCGTATCGTTTTGGGAAAGTTGAAGAACGGCATTATAAGGTACTTTTCCCCCTTTCGACTTTTGTCTAACAGCCTTTTCCCTTAACAGTCATTCAATTCCGAATACATTCAATGGGAAGCGCGCCATATCAATCAAACCACCGGCGAACTTGAAACTGTGCCCCTAATCAACCTTATCCATGTAGCGCACGAATATCTCAGCTACGAGAGTGTGACTCATAAACGAAGTTTGCTTATCAATGTCAAATTCTGGATAATACGCAACGGTGATGAACTTGTGGCTGTGTTGGTTTCTTTAGTCGACAAACGCAATCTGACTATACATTACAACCCACAAAATGATTCTTCTTCTACTGTGAAGCATCACTTTTCGATTGATGAACTAGATTGTATCGAAGTGCAAAAGGTATTGAGGAACTTGGCAGAGTGTGCAACTCAATCCTGTTTGTCCAATGATCAATCGAGTGATGGTGCAATTGAACAAAAGTTTCAAATGTTACGCACAACTTTACAGGAATATCGTAAAGCCTTGAACGATTCTGCCTTTTGTCGTGTTATATGTGCAATGGACGAATGGATTTTGAGTCAAAAACAACCTATTTGTTAATTTTAGATCAAGAATCTGTAACCAGAAGGACATGAGACATTATTATTAGATTGTATTAATTAGATGACCCCAAAAGATCAAGTCGAATATTGAACGATATAAAAAACCACAACATTAAAACAGTAATAAAATATATTTTTATTATACTACTTCTAGTTTGCCACAAGACATAACCTTAAATATATTTGTAATAGATAAACATCTATTTTACTATCTCTAAATCTCCACTTTTACTATTTCAAAATTTTTCGTTTTTCCATTACTTTTAACACGTATCTAAATTTCCTTTGTTAGCGACCGCACCCTTAAAAATGAAATACACAATAAAAACTTGTTGAGTGACTTGAATGAGTCATGCGCAAGAACACAAATAGGACTACACAACATAAGACACCGGGTGACTATTAAGTGACTGATTTGGCCAATCTTCCACACATATTGCCACCCTACACAACTACAAATTAATTAATTAATTAAAATCACAGAAATACAAAATCATAAATCACTTCATTTTTTGACAGTAAACAAACTCATAAAAACACATAAAAGGCATTTATTTATTTAATTTAAATAATTAGTTAGTACAGGAATAGTAGAGTGCCTTTTCTAAAATTCATTATTTAATTACTAAATTCACAACCAATTGTGATTTACGACCATTCTCCCCCTCCGAACAACACTACCAAAGGTAGCTTCGATTGCAACTCATGAAAGCAATAAAAATACATTGCGATGTGAAAACTTATTCACCAACATCTAAAAATAGATTGTCAAATGAAAGATTCCTCGACATTGCATCAGGTAGCCCCAAAACCTGTTTGAAGCATTGTCAAAGGCTGACTGAAAACTAGCAGGTGAACAACAGCATCACCATCATCAAATGTGAAGAACCCGAATAGTATAAAAGAACCGACCAGCCTAACCAAAAGCGTCTATTCCTAACGTGACTCTGTCAAATTTTAGTTTTGACCAGAGACAAGAGAAATATATTCTATTTCCTTTAGGGACTTAGTTTATTTCAAGCCCATCTATAACTTTGTTAAACACTTAGGAATCTTCCCGGCATAAAATCAATGTCGTAATTGTATATGTTTTCAACTTGTATTTTAATAACCTGTGATCAGAATAAATTTTCGTATTGCAACCCAAGTACTCGTCTAACCAGTCATTGAATAAGACTATGTCGAGTCTGACATAGCATCTCGCCAACCCTCGTCCCTGAATAAGACTAAGTCACGTTTGACTTAGCTTCTCTTCAACCCTCGTCCCTGAATAAGACTATGTCGAGTATGACATAGCATCTCTTCAACACTCGTCCCTGAATAAGACTAAGTCACGTTTGACTTAGCTTCTCTTCAACCCTCGTCCCTGAATAAGACTATGTCGAGTATGACTTAGCATCTCTTCAAGCCCCGTTCCCGAATAAGACTAAGTTGAGTCTAACTTAGCATCTCTTCAACCCTTGTTCCCGAATAAGACTATGTTGAGTCTGACATAGCATCTCGTCAACCCTTGTTCCCGAATAAGACTAAGTCGAGTCTGACTTAGCATCTCTTCAAGCCTCGTTCCCGAATAAGACTAAGTTGAGTCTAACTTAGCATCTCGTCAACCCTTGTTCCCGAATAAGACTAAGTCGAGTCTGACTTAGCATCTCTCAACCCTCGTCCCTGAATGGTCTATGTCAAGGCGGACCTAGACTAGAAATAACCTTTGTCATTCCATCACCCTGGATTTGGAATTGGACAGCTTCATTCGCGTTCGTATTTGAGAATCCTTTGTTCATGAATTTGTAAGCGGTGTGTAATAGTTGATTACACTTGGATGAAATATTACTCGTAAGAATTGCTAATCAAGTATTTATTTATTACACGAGGATTAGATCTTAAATCCTTCCTCAATTCAAGAGTGTAATCTCAAGCAAATTTATCACACGAGAATAAGATATTTCCTAGTTAAAGATCAAGAAAAGATTTATTTATCACAATAGGATGAGATTTCTCTCGTTAGAATAAAAACTGAACTTTGGAAGATAGAAATTTATTACACGAGGATGAGATTATTCCTCGTTTGAGAATTGAGATCGAATTATTTATTACATATTGTTATACAAAGCTTGTGAATTTTACTTGTAACAAATAACAAGTCGAGTCCCCCCAAGGAGTGTAGATGTAGATTGAACTTGATTGAAATTTAAACTGCTCATTTATTATCCAATTTATTTGCAATCATATCCGAAACAATTTTCTGTTTAAAAGCCATCAATATAAATCCAACGTACATGACAAATAGCTTAAAAATTGAAAAAAATTGGAAAAATATGACTTTAAAAGTTGCTTAAAAAGTGAACAATTATTACCTCGAAACTACTAAAATACGTAACCGAATTCATTGGTCCAACGCCGAGTGCAATTTTAGTTCCCCGTGTCAGTCGATTATACAAATCGTCATACTTGAGTTTGTACCACAACCAACCGCGTTTGCTAGTGGTCAAAGATTGAAATGTTGGGATAAACTTCTTGGGCGAATGATAAACTGAACAACACCAGGCAAGTGGTACAATCACAATTGATGCAGCCACTGCTTGACCGCCCGCAATTGCCCACATGACAATTTTATCAAAAAATCCCTTGATCTGCCATAAAAACATTCCTTTGAAGCAACATTACATTAATAGGCAGATTGGTACACAGGAACGCAAACATGACCCAACTGAACAATTGATTACTTCCAGTTAGAACTAAATAGCACACTCGATTGTGCTCGTACAACTGACAAGGGAACCCGCTAACCTGTATGAACTAAATTGCAAACTGACCTATACCATTCGAAAGAGCTCATCGAATAGATAAATTTAGGCACCAAAATTTCTTAGATGCGATATGTTAAACCAGAGATATCGCTAATTAAAGTAAAAATTCAATTATTTCAAAAATAATGCCAGATTCAATTTTGATGTTATATACAGGCCCTGAGCAAGTAGATAGCCCTGTTAGGTAGTATATTTTGTAGAGTAGTATCTATAGTTTCCAAATCACCAAAATATTAAAAAAATCTGTTGAGAATTGACCGAGTTATCGTAATTTGAAAATTATAGTACAGGAATCAAAGTTTCAAAGTCGCGGTTACAGTGTACTGCTGCATTGCTGCATGTTGTCCCCTCGTGAGGCCACTGTATGCGAGTTACTGCAGTGAAAAATGCGTGTAACTTCAAGAAGCGATATCTTGGGTTATACTTGACGCATCCAAGAAATTTCGGTGCCTAAATTTATCTACTCGATGAGCTCTATCGAATGGTATAGGTCACTTTGCGATGCAGTTCATACAGGTTAGCGGTTTCCCTTGTGAGTTTTCAATATTGAATGACATCTTAGGGGAATCTGCTTGAATTTATCAAACTTTTTTATAGTTCGGCTAACTTTGTTTCCGACAGCAATCACATGACCAGAATAAACAATTGTTCCAAAGATTGAGCACACCATAAAGAAGAGGGCGTAGCGAATTATGTTCATCATGCAGAAGTAAGAGTAAAACAGCTCGAGAAAATGCCAAACGATACTGTACCAGGGATGGGCCATTATGTTGTATTCCAAAGTCAAATTCACAAGAAAAAATAATGTGAAAAACGCTTAAAAAGAATTAGATAAATTAATGAATTTCTGAATAAATTCAATTATTGATAAATTTACTCAACAGTAACCTAACCTCACCCAACTTCACGCAAACAAAACCTAACCGCACTAACCACTCAAGCTATATAAAAAATGCATTGATTCAAATATTGTAAAAAAATTAACTTACAAACTGCAATTTGAAGCACACAAATGAACTTATCAACTCCAATCGAAGCCAACAATATGGTGGATCGTAACTTTTTAGATAATTTCGGCAAAATTCCCAACGGTGTTCCAAAGAATCGCTTCTTATTCACATTTCTCAGATTGATCCAAATATCCCACTTTGCACTCCAATCCGTGTAGAATTCAATTATCTTATACTTAAATATCATAGTCGTTTTTGGCTCCACCCGTACCGTACTTATTTAGTTTACACAGAAACTCCTCCTTAATCTGAATCTGCGTTTTATGAAGCCAATCAGGAGAGTCTACAGTGTGATTTGTGTGAGCGTGTGTGCCTATGTGATGAGTGTGCAGGAAAGCAGTGACTAAACGACACAGCCTCACTCAACTCAGTCCCTCAAATGCGCGTTTTTTGTTTACACACAAACTCCTCCTTTTCTTGAATCTGCTATTAATGGAGGACAGCACTGTAAAAGGCAGAGGCACAGTCACATTCTGTGCTGTCCTGTCCGTGTCATCCGTTGGGGTCGCCACCGCTCACGCGCTCGCACAACAAATCGGTCGAGCGTTTGTGTTTACTTTACTAATATCTCAGCTGTTGCTTTTCACATTATTTTGTTTTGATGTAAATGTTTGATTGGTCTTATGGTTAATTGAGGTTTACTGAATTGATTTGTCTTAATTAAGGGTAATCTCTGCTTCTGTGTTCATTGTGTGTTTTGTTGATTTGCTTATCGTCAATGTTTTGTTTTGACATCGAAACCAAATATCTACAAAACAACCAAAAATGTGTTACTTAAAGAACCCGAATCGTTTCTTTAGTCATCACTATTTGCGAAATAGGCCAATTTTCACTTTGTTATTCAAAAGTGAGTATCTGTTTACTAAATTTGAATAGACCAGTTTAATCTTTGTTATTACTTTTCTAGATATTTCTATTATATCTGACGAAAGCGAACTGGCAGGCGACATGTTGTCTATTACATCTGTTCTGAATTTCTCCACGTTTGGTGCCTATTTTTCAATTTTTGTTCAGCAGCTTGGGAAACAGAGTTCACGGGCAGACAAGCTGTGGTTGGTCATAACTGGAAACTTTTTTCAGCGCATAGTTCAGACCTCTATGGAAATACCTAATGTCTAAAGCTAAGTGGCATAAAATCACCGTCGCGGATGTGTTTCTCCATCGAATGACAACTGTAATACTCAAGTTGAGTAATTGAGTTATAACTCAACAAGTGTATTCGGTCTTTTGTACTTTTGCCATCTACCACGAACCCTGCCCTACCTCAACTTCCACAAATTCTGTTTGAGTGAAGTAGTTTTGTATCAACTCAGTTCCAGAAAATGAATCACCAGGATTATCAAATTGAGAAATGTCTTTTTACATATTGTGATTGAACATGCTGACAGAAACATATTTCATTGAGTGCATAAAGTGTTACCAATTGTGAACAAATGTACAAAGAAAATGTTTGCATTCTCTGTCTTCCAAATGAAATGTATCCCTATATATTTCTGGCAGGCAAACCGTCTTTTCGCCACAAAATTTATATTTGCGAATCATCACTATATCATGAAATGATATAATATAATTGTTTGCAAACTACCATGTTAATAAAATGTTTAAATTAATATTTGTTAGTCTCAACGAGTTTTGCCAGTGTGCATCAAACAAGTTATATTTAACAAAGTTTCGGAAGAAGAAAACAAACTAAAACTCAACTTCTACACAGAATTAGTGCCATCAGCAATCAGCCAAAATGTATCTGATTTGATGTGCATCGAACAAGACATTTGAATGATAACTGTTAGTGCAGACATCAAATGAAACAATTCTATGCCTTTCTGTCAAATGATGTCAATTTACACAAGAGCCTATCCATGATAATTGAGGACAAGTTGACCAATTGTTTGGTCAAATGAAACTGATTTAATTTTTCACATAGTGCACTCAAAAATCCGCAAAGTTGGGAAGTGAAGTTAACAAATGTTAATTTGTGGAGTAAAATTTTACATATAAGCACATTGTGAAGGAAATTTATTTCGGTGATAATTGTCTTGGTTTTGGGGCGCCTGAGCGGGATCACTATTTGAGTGTACTGCTTTGTGGACAATATCCGCCGACAACAACCGCTAAATCATTTTCACAGATTTGCAGCCTCAAAAACTTGAACAGTATTTTGAGTTGACAAACGATACTAATTCTCACCAATGGTATCGATAGTTAGCAGACATTTCATTGATATTGAAATATTCATACGCTCAAATTGGAATTTGACTTGCAGCAAAATACAATTAAAATTACACTCAAATCTTTTTGTCACTATTGGTTTTACAAGTTTAAGTTATTGTTTGAACAGTTTACTCGTTTGGGGGACAATTACGTATCTACTCGAGTATTCTAAGAAAAGTTTGTCAGCCTTTCTATTGAATCTATTAAACAATTGATATTCTTTTATTTCACTCACCCGAAGGGTGTTTTTTTACAAGAAAAACAAACCGCAGCGCAGCGGAGGTTTCGCAAGAGCGTGAAGCCAGGCTTTAGCCGCTTCACGCCTTGCGGTTTTTTCTTGTAAAAATAATTCGGGGAATTATCGAACAAAATTTTTTGTGATTTTTGTAAATTTGTCTTATAATTCTCAATTTATAACGATCATGTATTTTAGTTTGCTTTCGAGCGGGCAACATGGAACGATAGTACCGATCTTGATTGACAACCACAAGTTCGTACCACCATTTCCATGTGATAAAGTCCGTTTCCAGCCAATACAGAGAACAATGACAGAATATGTTGAATATCTCAAAGCCGAAAACGCCCAATGGGATCATAGTATCGTATCGCAATGAAGCATTTACAAAGTAGTTCACAATGATGTCATATTTACGGTAATTATACCATTGGGCAACACTTTGTGGATTGTCCATTGCATATGCAACAAAGAATAATCGAAAAGCATAAACAAACAAGAAACAGTCTAATTGGAAGAATTGGCGAGATTTTGCTGAACCGCGCTGTTCGAGCAGGTCTTTGATCATTTGATAGAAGAGTCGAGTTATGAGCGATTTTCGAAGGGGGAGATCCATTATTTCAAATATTTTACGATGATTTATACGAAAATTTATTTTGCTTATGACAAATAATATTTTCAAAATAATTTTCAAATTTAAAATGTCTTCCCAATTTTGAAAGAAAATTTAGGAATTTTCCGCTAATTTACATTTAACTTTTAACTTCTACAGTTACTTTACTTTATTTGCTAACATTTCAAAATGCATAAAAATTTTAGAAAACATATTTTCAGATATTTCCTGTTTTATCGAGTTTGAATAAATAATTAAAAAGTCATTAATTGCATATGATAATTAGTCAGAAAAATGTTGAGAGAGTGTTTTGCAACATTTTTATGATTGACATTGTGCACTAAACGTGCACCTTGGAAGGCAAGAAATATTTCGAAATTATTAAAATCGAAAATTTTTAATTATTCCGGAAACTTTATGATAATTTGTCATAGGCGAGCTTACGTAATAGAACATATTGAGCTGCGGTTGTTTAAGGTACTCCAATACTCACAAAAGTAATATCATCCCTCAATAATATTGCCCAATCAATTGTGCTCCACATTTGACACTTAAACTTTGTACAATAGATAACATTAAAATATTTTCCACCGATATTGAGATAATAATCGTGCAAATCCTTTTTCCTCTATCCTTGATCGAAGTAATCAAATCAAATCTACTGATAACTGTTTCTGTATTTCTATTTCCCATTGTGCATTATTTAATCATAGAGCAAACTTTGTACAGTCTATTGGATAAAAATCAATCAATGAGATTATCTTATATTAATTTAAAAATTTAATCAATGGTAAATCAAAGATACAATTGGAGTAAAGTTTATAAAAATTACACAGAGATACTAATAATACTAATTGATACTTCCAATTAGTTAGTGAAAGGAAGTGACGTTAAACTTGTTGATTTGGCGTCTCAAAGTCTCAATCAATTTATAAACTTTATATAAGCTCGTTCAAAAAAGTCAATTTAGCGTTTTGCAATAGCAAATCGTTATTTTTAAAAATGAAAACTTTAATGCTTGTTACAACATTTATTTTGAGTTTGTTTTTACATCAAACTCAGTGTCTTGTGACTCAAAGTCTGGATGGAAATGACTGGAACTCGTATAACGCGAATAAGTGTAAGTTTTTTTTGTTTTAATGAAAATGGATTTAACATTATTGCTTGATCAAAATTTAGCAATCCACGTGAAAAGCACAGTTCCTGGTTCTATTTACACGGACTTGAACAAGGCAGGCGTACTGAAAGGTCACATGTATGACAATTTTCACGATACCGATTACCGCTGGGTTGCGTACGACAATTGGACATTTGAGAAGCATTTCGATGTAATCGATACAGTACTCGCAAAATCTCACATTTACCTGACTGCCCACGGATTGGACACTGTGGGAAATGTAACCCTCAACGGTCATTTGTTGGGCTATGTTGAGAACATGTTTGTCCGTCATAGATGGGAGGTGAAAAGTTTGCTTAAAGCCAAGGGAAACTTGATTCAAGTGAGCTTTGAATCTGCTCCTCACTATGCTAATAGGAAACACTTGGAGGCTGTTGCGGCGAATCATTCGATTCCAAGAAGTAAGTTTTGTATGAAAATCAGAGAAAGTTTCAACTTTTGTTTTCATAGTGTGTCATGGCGGTTCTGGAGAACATGGCGAATGTCACTACAATCACATTCGTAAGATGGCCTGTTCATTTGCTTGGGATTGGGTAATATGGGCGATATTTTTTGAAATTTCTTTAAAATTATCCAAAATTCTAGGGTCCAGCTTTCCCGACTCAAGGCATCTGGAAGCCACTTCTCCTTGAAGGCTACAACTCGGCAATTGTTCGAACTGTCTCAATTGGAACAATTCCCAAGGCGGACAATTCCTGGACTCTCAACACTACAGTTTGGCTCGATAGTCTTCCAGGCTCGAACGTAGATGTTAATTTAACATTTAACTTGGGTGCTTCGGCTTTAATCGAGAAAAAGTCTGCGCACGTCGTGTTTGATAAGCACGGAGAGGGTTTTGTGAATCTAATGATTGAAATCCCCGCCAAATTGAACATCAAAAGATGGTGGCCAAATGGAATGGGTGAGCCGCATTTGTATGATTTTGTGGTCACAGCAGAATCGCATGAAAAATCTGAAAAGGCAATTAAAATTGGTTTCCGTACCATCGAACTATCTCAAGAGAAACTACCAGTGAAAACAGGCAATGCCACCGCAAATGCATTCTACTTCAAAATCAACAGTCTGCCCTTCTTCTCGAAGGGAACCAATTGGATACCGGCGAATGTTCTTCCAGAGGCAGTTACCGATCAGTACTTGACCGATCTGTTGACTGCAACTAAAGAAGCGAACATGAATATGATTCGAATTTGGGGCGGTGGCATCTACGAGCAGGATCGTTTCTATGAACTTTGTGATCAGTTGGGCATTATGGTCACACAGGATATGATGTTCGCTAGTTCTCTCTATCCTGCAAATGATCATTTTATTGGGCTGGTCATTCCTGAGTTGAGACAACAGGTTCGAAGGCTGCAGCATCATGCATCGATTATTCTCTGGTCTGGAGACAATGAAAATGAGGGAAATTTGGCCACTAAGCGATGGGATGAAATTAAACATGATTTTGTAAGTTTTATAACAAAAAAGTTTGGCAAGCCAGGAATGTAGCTGGACTGTTAATCAAAAATACCCACCTTGGGATTCGATCCTACGACACTTATACTAACATATACAACTTTCTAGGAACGTTACCGAGCGGACTACATCAAACTGACCATCAATACCACCATGGAGATTTGCATCAACGAAGATCCACATCGACCATTTGTAACCTCGTCACCCTCAAACGGTGTTCAAGATGTTCTGAACAATTTTGCCTCAAGAGCAAGCCAACTTTCCGGTGATATGCATCTGTACCTTTACGGTGGCGATGTCTGGGACTGGCACAAATATCCACGGGCTAAATTTGTCTCCGAATATGGCTTTCTATCCCTGACTTCAACGCACCTACTCGAGAAGCATCTCGACAAGGAGTGGCTCAAGTATCCACTCACAAAGGGACTCGAACATCGTCAGCATTCGAGCACTCACCAATTGCAGGAGATGATGAAGATTCAGTTTAATTTGCCTAAAGCTGGTGGTGTTGAGGCACTGGACGAGTTCATTTATTTGAATTCAATTTGGCAAACGATGGCTGTCAAGATTGAGAGTGAACTCTACCGGCGAGATCGACATCTGCACGACGACGGAAAAGGCATGAACATGGGCGCTCTCTATTGGCAGTTGAACGAAATATGGCCGGGCTTTTCGTGGTCATCCATGGAGTTTGGTGGCCGATGGAAGATGTTGCATTATTATGCGAAAAAGTTTTTTGACAATTTTGCCGTGGACATCTACGAGGACAATCATGTGTTGAAAGTTGTAATCATTCGAGATGATCATCAACAGGAGAAGAAGAAATTCCGCGTTACCCTCGATGTGTACGACTGGTCATCGATTACGCCACTTCACACGGAACATTTCGATGCCACAACTGAGCCATTCAGTGTTACAACTGTTTATGAGCACAACAGCCCAGATTTCCTATCCAAAGCCAAATGTCACGATCGAAATCACTGCTTCATTGAAGTGTCCATTTCGGATGGGGCAAATGTGCACCGAAAGAATTTTAAACTACTGAGTAAGATGAAGGACATTGTTGGTCTGTCCCAGCCGCACATTAAACTACAGGTTGGTGCACCAGTGGCGGTTGGTTCTCAATGGCAGTACGCTTTACACCTTCAAAGTGACTTCATTGCCCCATTTGTGAGACTCGATTTAACCACAAAATCAGATGTGACTGGCAAATTTTCCGACAATGGATTCTTTTTGATTAATCAGACTAGTGTCACTTTCCAAACTGCGACACATTTGTCCAGTGTCGAGTTGACCAATTTGATCACAATCAAATCGTTCAAAGATGTTCATTTTCAAGCGTAAAATGTTTTGTTTCTATTTCAAATGATATTAAAATGGTTTATATTTATTAATTCAAATAAATTAATAACTTTGCCAAAACAAAAATATAGCTAAAACATTTTGTAACTTTCTCAATTAGTATTACATGGATAACTTATTACCCATTTAACAATTCACCTATTGGAGATCAAACTATTCAATTAAAAATATAATTACCCCCAAATTGAAGATCTAACTACCAACCAACTGGAGATCTTATTATCTACCAAATGCTTTGCTTAAAATCCCAATTAATTTTAACAATAAAAATTAATTTATTAAGGCTATTGATTTTTAATTTATAGAAAATAATTGTGTTAAAATATCAATTTTATTAGATCTGTTAAATGTGAATACCTTTAAAGATTATTCCACGATATTAAAGTTCATACAAAGTAATTTTAAAATTTTGACCATCCCTAGCTTTAAAAAATACTTCAATTGACCCAATGCTGCCCAAATTGTTGGAATCTAATCTATTCACTTATTTACACTCACATTTTGATCACATTTTTATTGTTTATGTCCTAAAAGCAAACTTTTATGATTGTATTCTCAAGTGAAATTAAACGCTGATTTATTTTACAACATTTTGTCTGTCGGTCATAAAGATGTTGGTTTGTGCCAATAACAGTGACAAATTGACGCACTCCAAACTGTTTGTCCGTGAAAAGTACCTAAATGTAGTTGATTGCTATGATGCTGTAAGTATTTGCTGCGTAAAGTGCATACAGCATTAGCCTTAGCCTTAACCTTGTGTGCATTACATCAAAACAATTTTATTTTATGATTCTGTTTTTGATTTACACTTGAAATCATGTCATTTTTAGACCATTTTGATCTATTGAGCTTATCAGTGCACCTTCTTATCTATGTAATTTTACACGCTATCATATATTCTTCTATTAAGTGTCACATTTGTGTCTCAAAATTAGATGAAGTATTTTGTCCTGCTCGAGATCATATATAAACTCAGATGTGTCGAGCAAAAAAGTCACCAGTCTTGGGAAGTGTCTCTCTGCAAGCTCACTCAAACTGCAACCAACCCAACCATGAAGTTGTCTATCGTTCTACTCGCATGTCTGTCGGTTGCCTTTTCGGCTCCACTTGAAGAGGTCCAACAGGAGGAAGTTCCTCTGCGACTTCCACTGCCAGATGCAATTCGCAAGTTGCATCCCTACTTGGAGCACGAACCCATCACCAGTCCATTTGTGAAGGTTGTCGGTGGCTCGAACGCTGCCAGCGGTCAAGCTCCCTACCAGATTGCCCTGTTGGCTAGTGGATCGTTCACCTGTGGTGGTTCGTTGATTGCATCGAACGCTGTGCTCACGGCTGCTCACTGTGTCTTTGGGTAAGTTTTTGTGACTAAATTTGGTGTGTAATTCCTAATGACACATTCTTTGTTATTTATAGTCGAGAAAGCTCACCATCCACTTTCACCGTCCGATACGGTACCCTGGACCGAACTTCCGGCCCAACCTTGTCCGTAACCCGAGTCGTCCGACACGCATCCTACTCCTCGTCCACCATTGACTACGATGTTGCCACCCTTCGTCTGAGTGCAGCCTTCACTCCAGGCACCAATGCAGCCATCATTTCTCTGGCAACCGCCAACCCAGCAGCCGGCAGTGCCGTCATTGTCACTGGTTGGGGTCGATTGAGCTCGGGTGGTACCTTGCCAACCCTCCTGCAGAGAGCAACATCCCAGACAATTGTGGCCACCGCTACCTGCCAATCCCGATGGGGCTCCACCAACACCATCACTGCTCGTATGTTGTGCGCCCACTCGACCACTCAGGCTTCGTGCAACGGTGACTCTGGTGGACCACTCACCTTCAACGGTCAACTGGTCGGTGTAGTCTCCTGGGGATCGTCAACCTGCCTGTCCTCAACTCTCCCAACTGTCTACGCCAGTGTGTCCAACTTGAGAACCTGGATCACTTCCAACCAGTAAAACACACTCACAACAACCAATGTTTGTCTCTTCTCAATGTATATCAACATTGTTAAATTGATGTTATACATCATGATATGATAAGATGAAACAAAATAATAATTAAGGCCAAGAATAAAATCCTTAAACTGTATTTTTCACTTTTCTTTCCTTTTCATCATTGCGCCAGACTTGGAACTGGAACTTTAAGAATGCTGACAAATTTGATGTACTTGATAATGGAAAAATGTAAATAAACTGTTGCTGTTTATTGTAGTGTTATCTCCATTATACGAATAGATCAAAGCACAAACTCATTTGCCAATTTGCCAATTTGGATGCCAACCAAAGAGGTGCATTGGGACCAATATTTTTTTAAAAATGTGCAACACATTTGTTCATCATTTTCCACGTACACGTATACTATAGTAAGCACAAAAAATCTTTTTAAAACTTGGCGCTACCAGAATTGGGCGTAATGTTACATGGCACCCAATTTAATTTTGACTATTCGATTACATATGCTCACAAGTTTATCTATCCATAATCTTTCGATTCTAGGCTGTACGGTTTTCTAAGAAATATCATTTGTCACCAGAATGGGCGTCATGATCCATGGCGCCCAGTTTTGGTGTGACTATTCGATTACATATACTCCCTAGTGCATGTATGCCAAATTAGGTAATTTTAGGGTCTACGGTTCTTTCAGAATATGGACAAAGGTTTACAGACGGACGGACGGACGGACAGACAGACACGATGACTATAGCATAAGCTTACGACTCTAAAAGAGTCTCGCTAAAAACAACAGGCTGGATGCTGTTACTATTCTCTTTGGATTTATTCCATGGGGTTTTTGCAAAAGTTCCACGTTTTTTTTAATTTTGTCAAATTTGAACAGTAACTTCTGAATCCATCGCAACATCAAATAGATTTTCAATTGTATGTGTATTTAGATTCTCAAGTGAAATCAAACAAGACTTTGCTATATAACACACAAAATTTACGGTCATAAAGGTGTTGGGTTATGTCAATAACGTAAAGTACTGAATTGACGCACGCCAAAAAGTTTGTCCGTGAATAGTACCTAAACGAAGTTGATTGCTATATGATACTGCGTAAGTATTTGCTGCGTAAAGTGCACTAAAAACAGCCTTAATCTTGTGTGCATTACAACAAAACAATGTTTTATGATACTCTTTTTAATTTACACTTGAAATCACAACATTTTGGACCATTTTTGATCTATGGTTATCTCTGTACCTTCTTATCTATGTGTTGTTACACACTATTGTACATTCTTCAAATGAGTGTCACATTTGTGTCTCAAAATTTGATGAAGTATATTGTCCAGCTCGAGATCATATATAAACTCAGATGTATCGAGCAAAAAAGTCACCAGTCTTGGGAAGTGTCTCTCTGCAAGCTCACTCAATCACTGCAATCAACCCAACCATGAAGTTGTCCATCATCATTCTCGCCTGTCTGTCGGTTGCTTTTTCGGCACCACTTGAAGAGGTGCAGCAGGAGGAAGTTCCGCTGCGACTTCCGCTGCCAGATGCAATTCGCAAATTGCATCCCTACCTGGAGCACGAACCCATCACCAGTCCATTTGTGAAGGTTGTCGGTGGCGTGAACGCTGCCAGCGGTCAAGCTCCTTATCAGATTGCCCTGTTGGCTAGTGGATCGTTCACCTGTGGTGGTTCGTTGATTGCATCGAACGCTGTGCTCACGGCTGCTCACTGTGTCTTTGGGTAAGTTTTTGGTAAGTTTGATTTATGAAACTTTCTAATGATATTTTGTTTGCTTTTAGTCGAGAAAGCTCACCATCCACTTTCACCGTCCGATACGGTACCCTGGACCGAACTTCTGGCCCAACCTTGTCCGTAACCCGAGTCGTCCGACACGCATCCTACTCCTCGTCCACCATTGACTACGATGTTGCCACCCTTCGTCTGAGTGCAGCCTTCACTCCAGGCACCAATGCAGCCATCATTTCTCTGGCAACCGCCAACCCAGCAGCCGGCAGTGCCGTCATTGTCACTGGTTGGGGTCGATTGAGCTCGGGTGGTACCTTGCCAACCCTCCTGCAGAGAGCCACATCCCAGACAATTGTGGCCACCGCTACCTGCCAATCCCGATGGGGCTCAACCAACACCATCACTGCTCGTATGTTGTGTGCCCACTCGACCACTCAGGCTTCGTGCAACGGTGACTCTGGTGGACCACTCACCTTCAACGGTCAACTGGTCGGTGTGGTCTCCTGGGGATCGTCAACCTGCCTGTCCTCAACTCTCCCAACTGTCTACGCCAGTGTGTCCAACTTGAGAACCTGGATCACTTCCAACCAGTAAAACACACACCCAATCAATGTTTGCCTCTCCATTGTAACGATATTGTTAAATCAATGTCATAACTTTAGAAATAACTCGAATTCAAGGCCATGAATAAAACTCTAAAATAAGTAATTTTTTTTGCTTTATTGTTTGGTTGTACCAGATCTGGGACTGGTAATTTAAATTATCGCACTTTAAATTGAGATACAACGTATACATGTGGCGATTGATAAGGGAAGAATGCAACTGGGCTTGTTGATTGTGAGTGTGATTGGAGCTTTAAGATATCAAAAAATTAGATTACGTGGCAAAGTAAAGATATTGGACACGATTGCAAACATTTCTGACTTAAAGTGATTTTTATTTTTCCTTAATTTAACAAAAAAAATACAATGAAGCTACTACTTTTACTTTCAATAGTCATGGCTTCAAACCAATTTCTTAATGAATCAAAATCGCTTGAAAATCTTAATCCGAATCCAACGCTAAAAATCCCTGTCCAATCGCTCATCCGCTTCTGTGACCAGTTTGCCACAAATGAACTTGCCCTAAAACGTATCTCAAATCAAACCGAGTATACCTGTTGCCACCAGTCGCAGTCACTAAACTGCTTTCTAGAGGTCAAGCAATGGAGCAAGAATTGATCGACACGTTTGGAATAGCGAGCTGTATCAGAAATATATTAGTAGGAAAAGTTTATGCACAGAACTTCGCATTGAAACGCTACTTGAAGACTATTGTGGCAATTTGCCGAACATTTATCAAATAAAACATCAAGACAATCTAGAATCCATCAAACCAGTAATCATCCCTCAAATTGAACTATATGATTGGTTGTTCACTTTCATCACTATTGTAGCATTAAGTTTGATACTTTTGTCTTTTTATTCGTTTGTTAAATTTATGCTTAATTTGGCTTCAATCACTCAAGAAGGAAAAGAAACCAAGAAAATCAAGTACCTTCTAGTAGTATGAGCTTTTTTGGCTCATTGTAATTTGTAACTTCATTTGAAGTAATAAAACCATTTTACCTTTTTACGATTGTTTGGTTCAATGTACATTGTTGTAAAAAAAAGATAAAGGCTATACATGCTTTACTGTGTTTTGAAGTTGAGTGCATGACGTTGGGACATTTTGTGAACTGTGCAATGGTGATAAGACAGTGTAACCTAGCTTATGTAGGGCTCGACCCCCTCACATGATGCCCAATTTGGGTTGCTTAGTTAAGAGATAGCTTACTTTGTTGTCACGTAAAAAAATGTGTATTTGATAATGCGACAAGTATGAAAACAGGTTTCGAGCATGCTTAATTAATTGATTTTATGATTAATACAACTGAATTGAATTGAAACTGCCTGAAAGATTGATTAATTGAGAGAAAAAAAAGCTCTAAACCTCTACAAGTATTTAAAAGTAAAAAAGTAAAGTTTATTTTTTGCTAATTCCAACAGTAATTTGGAAGAGACAATTTTGTCGTTGGATCAATGCGCCCTTACCAAATTCACATAAATTATTTTGATAGACTTTTCCTGTAAAAATAAGTGAATAGCTTAAACTAACATTGACTAACATATCAACGCCTGTATCCTTCAGCATAAGTAACGATTTTGAACTCTATGACATATTGCTATGAAATAGCCTCATGTGACAGGCCACATAGTGACACACACACAAAAAACTGATGAGACTCATCGACAACCAAAATCGTTTAAAGTTTGAACACAAATTGAACAAAGCAACTGATCAAACTGTTTGATTAACTAAATAGTCATTTGATGGTCATCTGATCTAAAGGTGATAATAATTAATTGTGTTGGTGTGTTCTACCACTACAGAAGCCTGCTGGTAAACGCCTGTTGTTATGCTGCTTTAAAATCAAAAATATGAAATCATATGCTCATCATTAGGCACATCAGTGGGATTTCATTTTGTTGAGTACAAAACATGACCGTAATTAGACATTTCCTCCCTGTGGGAGATTGGTAACATTTAGATTTAAGGTATAAAGGGATTGATTTTGTAGTGCCCAAGTTTGGAATAGTTCAGTTTAAATTTGTGAACAGGAAAAAAGTTTTTCGTAAAAACTGAAATGTTTATTTCATCGTTTAAAGTTTCAATTTGTTTGTGCATCTTGGTTTCATATACATCGCTTCAAATTGTAACCTCACAATCAACAACGCAACCAACGAACCAAATTCGCCAAAATGAGACACTCAACTGTGACTTTGAGTCACCGTGCAATTGGAAGTACCAGGACTTTGAAGTTGCCCAGTCAACTCTCATGAGAATACCGCGCATGTTTATGCCCTTTATTGATCACACCCTGCAGTCACGTTTTGGCCACTTTGCGTACTATTACAGTAATTTGGTGCGCGGTCCAGGTTATGCGTACATTAGGGGCAAGAATCCCTATCGGCAGTCTAACCAGGGAGAAATTTGTTTCGAATTTTACTATTATTACTATTCAGAATTTGAGACGGAATTTCGGTTGGCCCGAATTAACCGGGATGGTATGAAGCCCGATAAGGAGGTTCTGTTTCAGAGTGATGGAATCAGTGAGATCAACTGGAGGCGGGCGTTTGTTGGTATAAGGGACATTGCAAATGTGTCATCGTTTGAATTTTCACTTGAGTCGAAACTTGGTAAGTTTAAAAACTAAGTGACATTTTTGTTAACAAACTTAACAATCTTGACAACAATTTTTGATAGGATTAATCGCAATTGACGACATCAAACTAACGCCCGGACCCTGCAACTCATCACACGATGGAAGTCTTCGATGTGACTTTGAACTGGATCAAAGCTGCAACTTTGAACCAATTTCTAATCAAGACAAAGCTCAATGGAAAAACTATCTTGCATGGCGAACTGACAATTTACGTGATCACACCCTTCACAGTGGCGGTGGACATTTCTATGGACTAGATCTAGGTGAAATCTCCAAAAATATTACCAATACCACCAAAAGATACCAAATTCAAACGAAACATCAAATATCGACAAAATTGTTTAGCTGCTTTCGCTTTTCGTATTTGATCGATCAGAACCCACCACCAAGTACAAAGCTGTTTTACCAAATTGAAAGTCAACAAGCGAACAAAAATCAAATTTTGAGAAAATGGGAAGTATCGGGAACTACTAATCGATTGTGGTTTACCCATCGGGCACCTTTGAGGCTGTATGGAGATCGTGATAATATAAACATCATAATGGGAATTGAAGTTTTGTTAGACTCTCAACAATCACCAAAAGTTTACATTGATGATATAATTTTGGATGAAAGTAGCTGCTTTCCTGAGTACAATTGTGATTTTGAGGTAGGTTTTTTTATATTTGATTGATTCTAAATTCAATTTTTTATCCTATAGAATGGAAACATTTGTGGCATGCAAACGGTTCTGTTTACCGGGCGACAAGCATCTGATGAAGTTAAGGATTTTTTGACCAATTTAGCAAACAACACTGGACTTACAACTAAATACTTGACCGATTATACTGATCAAATATGGCATGTTTTCACGCCCCGGCAAACGGACGCATTTGTGCAACATGACGCTACTTTACGGACAGAGTTTGGAAAGTACCTTCTGATGGGTGGTACTAAGGAGCATGATCGGGGAATTTTCATTACTGAACGATACTCTTTACTTGAGGGTACAAACAGAAGGGTTTGCTTCAAATTTGCCCTGTACAAACCGAGTGTAGACAGTGTGTTGGAAATATTTCAAGGTGAACCGGTGAATGAGACGTTTGCGTTGAAGATTTGGGAAACGAGAAAGACGACTAAAGACTGGGAAGTGTTTGAAATTGTTGCTAAACCTCAGAGCAGTGCTTCCGTGGATGTTTTCTTCTATTTTGTAAGTTTTGGATTAGTTTTTATGTCCAGTTTTTATGTCCAGTTTTTATGTCTAGTTTTTATGTCTAGTTTTTTCTCAAGTTTTTGCCTAGTTTTTTGCCTAGTTTACACGGTCGAATGCATTGTGAAGCGCAGTAAACTTTTAGCGAATATACGACGCTTTATATATTTTTATTGTTTATAAAGGTTGGAACCATCCTCAACAAGAATACTTATATTGGAATTGACGATATTCAAGTGGATACAAAGTGCACCAATCATTCGGATGAAGGCACTTCTTCCACTTCTTTCAAGTGTTCCACTGGAGCAACAATTCCACAATCGAAAGTTTGTGATCGGTTTGTCGATTGTCCTGATGGGGAAGACGAGAAGTACTGCGGCAATTGCAAATTTGCTTTTCATAATTTGTGCAACTATGAGCTGCTTACGGAAAATAATTTAGCTTTCCAATTTCGAGACTCAGTTATCATAGGACCTGAGTCGGGCTCGGAATTCAATAAGCTGTTTCTGGTTTCCAATGGAAAGTATGGTACAGCCACTTTAAGATCGCCCATACTTCATCAAAGTTATCTTGGTGAGTTTTGTTTGCTAAAATTAGTTGACAAGCTTTTTGTTTTACTCTCATTTTTTAAGGTTGCAAACTCAACTTTGCCTACTATCACAATCGTTTACAGCGCTTCCTTGAAAATGCCACCTTATCGTCACTTTCCGTCTATCTAGAAGTTCTCAATGAGAAGGTGCTCATATGGCAAAGTACATTCGAACTATTCGAAGACAATCGATGGGAATCAATTTACCTGCCACTAGATCGAATCAAACACTCATTTCGTATTGAGTTTGTTGTGTCTAAAAACAGTTTTGCCACAAAAGATTTCTATGGGCTCGACAACATTCGTATGATTGACTGTGAACAGTCGAGGGTGGAAGTTGTCACAAATTGCGGAACTGACAAATTTAAATGCAGTAACAATCGATGTATCGATACGATCAAGGTGTGCAATTTTGTGGACGATTGTGGCGATGGTTCGGATGAAGAGCAGCAAAGTTGTGATTCAAATCGAATGACTAGTTTCGAGTTTGGTCGTGGCTTATGGGGCCAGTTCACATTTAAGAATTGGAAGATTGAGAAAGCAAAACAGTTTGATTCACTTGAATTTGGCGTTACATTCGATCACACCACAGGTACTGCAGCAATATACATTTTGTTCCTTTGATAATTATTCTAAATATTTTTCTCGCGAAATTTTCAATAGGACTTTCTATTGGTTCTTATCTTTTTGCCGATAATGTATCTGATGAAAAGAAAATTATTAACGCTGAAATTGATGGTCCAAATATTGTGTGGCTCAGCAGTGCTGCACAATGTGAATTCAGTTTCTTCTGGTTCACCAGCTCTCCGGCTCAAATTATTGTCTCAGAGTTGATGAATATTCAAACAGGCCATAGGAGTATAATCGGACAGGCTAGTGGCACTGCTTTCCGCTGGAAACGATTCTCAAGTAAATTGATTAATGAACATGATGCGAAAAGTACGTTTCGAGTAAGAATAACAACATCTTTGAACGAATCAGGAACATATGTTGCATTGGATGACATAAGTTTCAGTCCTGGTTGTACAGTCAAATTGACCCCTTCAACAAACCAGACAACCAAATCAGACAATTGTTCTATCATTTCGTGCACAAGTCCTGCAGGAGTATCAATCTGTCTTCGTGCGGAACTATTCTGTGATTTTGTCACCGACTGTAAAGATGGTCTAGACGAACAAAACTGTGGGGATTGCAACTTTAATGGCGGACAAATGTGCGGTTGGACGGATGTGAATGATGATGATGATGACAAACAGAATTGGATTCCTGTGGAGCATGCTTCAAGTAGCACAAGTAAAGAAATGCCAAAGAAAGATGCCGATGGTAAGGCGGATGGAGGCTATGTATCACTACAGTCTGAGAGCGAGGCTAATGTTCGGGCACGTTTTCGTGGACCACGATTAAATGGTCAAACAGCGACGAGTTGTAAACTTCAATTTTCGTATAATTCACTAAAAGGAACATCTCTCAGTCTACGAAGATTTCGTGACGAACATGTTACCAGTTTGTACAGCATTGGAGCATCAAAAACAGAATCAATTTCCGAATGGCGTTCCTATCAAGTAGAAATTGGTCGTGAAACTGCAGGTTTCAATTTAGAATTCCTTGCTAGATCAAGTACTCGAAAGGGGAATTACCTCGGCATTGCGCTTGATAATATTCGAATGGTGGATTGTGATCCTGACGAACCTTCTTCTAGCAATGCATCAACAGTTGTGAGTTGTGATTTCGAACAAAACTTGTGTGGTTGGCGTGTGATTGGACTTTCTGAGCGAAGCAATTGGCAACGGACAAGTGATTCCAAACTTGAACCAGGCATTGATCATACAAGTGCGAACAAACAGGACAAAAATCAAAGAGGAACTTGGCTAACAACTCAACAGTCCAGTGAAGGAAGCTCAACAAGTGATGTCGACTTTTTGGCGACTGTCGAGCCATTGAAAAAGGGACAAAGCTATTGTCTCACTTTTTGGTTCTATTTCTTAGCTATTGACGCCAATTCGTCGTTATCTTTGTATAGTTCTCAAAGTGGAAATGCTTCGTCAAAGCCTGATTCGGATTCCGACTATCAAGCTCTATGGAGAACAGACCTTCCGCAAGATCGTGCATGGAATCAGGCATCAATCGAAATTTCCTCCCAAAACAGCCAGTTTTATCTAATTTTTGTTGCTCAAGCAGATCCAACCGCCATCATTGGACTCGATGATATTGCTCTGTCAGTGGGAACTTGTTTTTCAAACGATAAACTGTTTTGCGATTTCGAAATAAACACTTGTGAATGGAAAATCGGCGGTTGGAAACGAACTGCAGCTTCAACCAACCTGCCGGACCACACAACCGAAACTTCGAATGGCCATTTCATGAAGGCCGTATCCAATGAAGTAATGACCAAAACAATGTCTTCAATATTCACATTCCAGGCAAATGAAGAACAAAATTTCAATTTACAACTCTACTATTACTTTTCGGTGGATCGAGATGGTGTGACAATTGATGCCGCCTCAAAATTCAGTGTTAGCATAAAGTCAAGCAGCACCTTCATTGGGCAAACCATTTCACTGAAGGACACTTTCAATGCTGGTCTTGTGAATGCGTGGAATCGATTGAGTTTGGATTATCGATATTATGAATCTAGTATTGTGCAAATTAATGCTACGCTAAATGGAGGCTCAACCCTGCTGATCGATGATATTCGCTTTCGGACACATTATGAGACCAACAAATATGGAAGTTGTGATTTTGAAACGGATCTTTGTGGCTGGCACAATGACTTGAAGTCCATCAACGGAAAGCGAGTGCTCTGGCAGCGTATAGGCTCAAATTTCGAGACCCACTATTTCCGTGGTCAATTTATGAAGACGGATCACACGCCACCATTCTTCAACGGACATTATCTCCTACTGCCCTTGCAAATGTACAATTCTGCTGTTCGTTTTGTGCTGAAAAGTCTAATTTTACATCTCGTCTCGCTTGAAGGCGTGGCATGCTTCCGAATGGCATATTTTGCCCTAGCAAATTCAACTATGACAACTGCATTCACAGTCAACCTAGTGGATCTAACACAAAACCGAAGCAACACCATTTTTGAGGCAAAAACATCAACTGTTTTAAAGTGGAGCACACTCGAAACCGAAATCCACCACATTCCACAGTCCTTTGTGATATCAATTGAAAGTTCGAGTGCAACCCAACAAATTCAAAGTGATATTGGCCTAGATGATATTGAGCTGCAATTGAGCAAATGCCGGGGAAATGTCGTTTCAAGCACTACTACACCTGCGACATCTAGTGAAAAAATGTTAAACTGCAACTTTGAAACTGATAAATGCAACTGGAATTACGATTCACAAGTTTGGTCAGTTACAAATGGCAAAACAGAGAAAAGTCTATATGCCCCTCGACTGGATCGTACCTTCCAGACCTCAACAGGAAGTTATCTACTTTTCCAAACGGTGAATTTTTTCAATGCAAATGGTTTCGAAATTTTGTCTTCACTCAACATGACCCTTGACAAGGCCCGCTGTGTAACATTCTGGTACTATGAAGATGGTGAAGATGTGTACGCATTGGAGGTGTTGGCAGTTTTTAACGATGGTATCTCTCGTAAAGTAGGTCACTACTCTTCGGCTATTGAAAATCGAAAACGATGGAGCCTGTTTAAGGCAGACATTGGTATAGACGAGAATTCGGATCAGCTCAACAAACGTAAGATTATTTGTTGGTATGGGTTTTTAAGTGATTTGATTCATTTTCAATTGTAGAATTCCAACTTCAAATCCGTTATTTGCCAAGTTCGGATCGAGTTAAACACTTTTCCGTATTTGCCCTTGATGACATCTCAGTACGACCAGGCAAGTGCGATCACCAACATGATTACGTCTACACATTCGGCGAAGGACTGCAAGATCTTCAGCTCCAAGTGATTCAACCAGTCCAACATGGAATTGGGCAACTATACTCACCCTACATAGAACACCGACCTGGCGCACCACCTGTGGATCACAGCACCAATACAGACAAGGGCACCTATCTACTGTTTGCAAATGATCAGAAAATTGCACTTTTGAAAACAACCACTTTCATTGACATTCTCACGATGGTCAGCTTGCCGGCTGACAGGCGGCCCGATGAACAGAGTTGTGTTCGATTTGCCTATCAAAAGCAAGGAAATGTCACAGTGAAAGTGTTTTTCGCCGCACAAAATGCCGATGCTTTCGTTGAGAGAAATTCCGATCGAAAGGCTTGGCTACCAAAGTTGTAAGTCATTATTGTGAATGTGAATGATTTAACGTATAATGAAATGTTTTCTATTTAGTGATAAAGCCAGTTGGACTATTGCTGAGATAAACAAGTATGTCCCATATGACCACCAGGTGGTGTTCTACATGGAGAAAACGTACGATACAAATTCGTATGTAGCACTAGACGATCTAACAGTGTTGACTGCACCGTGTCAGGAGATTGTCAATTGTGACTTTGAGAACGGCCGAGTTTGTTCTTACTCTCCTCTTATTGATTCAACATTCAACTTTGGAATATTTCAAGCACCGGCCCAGGATCCAAGCTGGCCCGGTCCAACATATGATCATACAACCAAGGCTTATGGTGGCGGTTATCTCTATCTCACTGCCTACCGGTCTGCTTCTTCTTCGAACAAAAATTTGGTTTCAAAAATCATTTCCGGTGCTCGTACAGTTGATTCTACTAAACGTTATTGTCTCTCATTGTGGACTTCGTTGTCAAGTACAGATATAAACTTGAAACTTTATTTACTACGATTTGGACAGTACTGGGATGATAAAAATCGCACCATCGAGTTGACTCTCAAGACAAATTTGCCCTACAGTGATTGGACTCAAAGGACGGTTACTTTGGATCAAACACTTCTGGTGAACACTGTTGAAGTGCAACTGCTGATCGAGGGCACAATTGGGCCCGCCTCAAAAGGACTGATTGCAATCGATGATATTGAGCTGAGCGAGGGCCAATGTCAAGCTGATGGAATGATTTGTGAGAATGGAATTGCGATTAGTAGTGAGAAGATTTGCAATTTCGTCAACGACTGTCCTTCCGGGCTGGATGAGTTCAATTGTGGGGACTGTGAATTTAACTCGGGACTCTGTGGATGGATGAATATTGGTCCAAAGAACTGGATCTTCGAGGAACGAATTCAAAAACCTGGTAAAGGTCATGAATTGTTTTTAGATTCAAAAACTGGTACGGAAAAAATCACTGGCGAGTTGACACTCAACTACAACACTCCAAGCATGTACCTGAAGGCGGCTTCAAAGACTTGCGTAATGCAATTTGACTATTTTGTGCAAAGTACTGGAAGCTTTAGTCTCATTGTTCGTGTTGGACAAGATCGCGTTAACTTTGCTCCAATATATCGAATCACAAAATCCTCCAATCTTACAATTGGAAATTGGACAACTGCGCATGCGTTTATTGGTGCACAGTTTAGTCCATTCACAATGAGCATTGTTGGATATCTTGATACGAGTTCAAAACCAGCATCTCTTGGGCTAAGAAAGCTCAAATTTGCCAATTGTTCTCAGCCTAAACCGCTGAATGCTAACCAAACTTGTCCAGCCGATCAGTTTGCGTGCCAAAAAGTGAAATTCTGTATCGAAAATGATGATGTTTGTGATTATGCGCTCGATTGTCCAAATCGAAGTGATGAACAGAATTGTGATCAATCGTTGGTAACTGGATGCAATTTTGAATTCTCCTTAGCCACTTGTGCAATCAAGGCTAAAAGTAGTGCCAGAGGCGGCGTTGTTCAATGGGTTCTACAAAAGGGCGATAAAGCTTTTTCGTTTGATACATTTGCACCGCTAGTTGATCACACAAAACGCTCCACCACTGGACACTATCTAATTTTGCAGCCAGTTGCGGGTTCAAGCGTTATTGCAGCCAACAATGTAAATGAATTCACTACTCCAATGATGAACTCAAAGGCGAGACAAAACTGTCGACTCCGTTTCTTTAGCTTTATTTACGGGAAAACATCTTCAACGCCAGAACTAAACATTTTCGTACGATTCTTCAATAAACTAGAATCAGAATCAAACTCCATTTTACAAATCAAACTAAACAACTCGCCTGATTTGGATCAACAACGCTGGATTAAATCGATTGCTCAATTTTCATCACAAATTCCGTTTCAATTTGTTTTTCGAGGCGATCTTGGAAGTGAATTATCTTCACGAATTGCTGTTGACGATATTACGTATGATCAGAATTGTGTTGCATCAAAAGTGCAACCATTCAACCCAACAATCACAACAACAACAAAATCGGTAACAAACACAGATCCAAACAATGGAAACACAATCGGAATTACTCAAGTTCCAAGGATCAATCATCAACCAGAAGACAAAAGTTCAGGTAATTCCATTTATAAAATCTTAAATTCTAATTCTAATAATTCTATTGAAACTTTAGTTGGAAAAATCGCAGCCGCCGTTTTGACTCCACTCTTTCTGGTTTCAATAGTTGTGGGATTTTTGGTTTATCGAAGATATAATCGATCAAAACAAGAAGACAAAACTATGGTTCTGTCTATGAAAGATATTTTAGAAAGGAATAATAAATAAATGATTTTTATTTCTAATTGTAAATGACAAACCACAATAAAACATTTTTAATGAATCTCAATTAATCTAATCTTAAAATGGATATTCAGGTAGATTTTTAGCGAATGTCCAAGGACAGGAACGATAGTTTCGATTCAAGGCGGATAATTCCGCAAATTCATCCGCCGTCAAATCGAAATCAAAAATTTGAATGTTCGAAACAATCCGTTTGGGTATTTTTGGACTACGACTACTTGGATTTTTGGTACTACGGACACTTTTCGGTATCACCAAATTCCCGCACTTTATCTGATATTTGATTAATATTTGACCCACGTTTTTGTTGTACTTTTCTGCAAGTTGGTTCACTACTGGGTCCTTAAGGAGTCGGTCTTGCTCGGGTCCGGCCCATGCCGCATTGGTACCAGGATTACCGAGTGGTGAGTATGCAGTGAGGAGGACCTGATTCTGGTTACAGTAATCCTTGAGGATTTGTTGAACCAAATATGGATGCAACTCCACTTGATTTGTGACTGGTTTTATACGAGCAATAGCCAACAAACGTTTCATTTGAATCCACATTGAAGTTTGAAACTCCAATTGAATTTAATTAAATTGAATCATAGTATTACTGTTTGCTACAGCGATGCATTTATATGCCAATTTCATTGTGCAAAGTCATAAGTTGGCGGTTCAAGGCTGTACATCATTTATTTTATAACGCTTGTTCAACGCGGACAAATTGTACAAACGCGTACGTTGAGTTGCAATAGGACATTTCGTGCACAATGTCGTTTTGGCAAGCAATCAGAAATAAACTTTCATAGATTTTCTTTGTTTCTTTGTAAAAATACAAAAATATTTCCAATTACATGAGTTGTGAGATTCATTGTCATATATAACTTTGTTAAAATTAATTCTCTAAAGAAAGGATTTTTTTGCATGAAGTGAAGATTAAAAAGTACTTTTTGTACTTTTCAAATATTTATATCGATATGCATGTTTTTCATCATTTACATCGTATATGATAATGTAAATGGGCGATAATGTGTTAAAGTACAAAAAGTACTTTTATCTCCTAAAATATCATGTGTACACTGCACACGGCCACATATTGTCCCGACAGCTCAATCATTGAAAGTTATCCCACGTATAGATGGGATTCTGGAATAGGTAAATAATTACAAAATAAATTAACCACAGAGAATGAAACAAAATTCTGTCAATAAAATTTGCCAAATTTGTGGCGATAAAGCTACGAGTAAGTACAAGTTGACTTTCTATTATTTATAAAATTCCCAATTCATTTAGATTTCAATTTTGGTGGACTATCATGTGCGACATGCAAAATATTCTTTCGTAGAAATGCGCCAAAGTATGAGGTAACCTTGCTGAGTTTTCACTTCAATTTGTAAACAAATGAAATAAAAATTGCCATATTTTTTCCTTGAAAGCAACTCAAATGTCAAAGCAACACCAAGGATTGTCTGATCGATTCCAAGTTGAATCGAAAGCGTTGCAAACGTTGTCGCTTGACCAAGTGCTTCTCGGTTGGTATGAGAAAAGAGCTGATCAGCCTCAAAAAGACTAATAACCAAAATGACAAACAGTGATAATCATCATCACTCGGAAGATTATTTTTAGCCGATGATTATTTGGGTTTACCAAAAAAAAGAATTCAATTGTTGAAAATCTTTTTATTTAAAATTATTTAAAAATTTAAATTTAAATATCGAATCAAAGTCTCTACCTGTGACCACTACCACCAATATTTTTAATTTAAATGAATTAAATTGATTATTGGTAAAAAATAATATTTAAGCTAGATATAAAAAAGTTAACCTAAAGATAACCTAAAGTTTAAAAGTTAAATCAGATAATAAAGATTACTAATTTGTTGTCGAAATCAATATGTTTTTCAAATCTCGACATTTAAATTTCAATCAAAAACCTTCAATGCTCGCCACTAGATGGCGACTCAGTTTCGTGTAAAGCACAAAAGTGAAATATTCAAATGAAATAAATCCTTATTTCAAAAAAAATAATCTCTAAGTTTGATATATGAATCAATAAATAAAAATTCTCTACATCAAAAACAGTCAAAGTAACTTAACTCAAATGTAGATAAAAACAAGATATATAAAATTTGTCACACGTGGAGGATCATGATCAAAATTATTTCCAATGATCAAATTTTGGATCAATGCAATCCAAAAACACCGTGCAAAATGTCACGAATCTCCTCAATTTTTACGTCATTCGTCTTTATTTATAGATATTTATCGTGGAATTAATGGAATATTTCATTGCGGAATCCTATTAGTAATATCCTCAAAGATAATAAATCTATGATAAATTTATTTTCAAGTAAATCCACGTTATTAATACGATTTCATGTACAAAAATAAACAGATATCACTAAAAGTTAACAAAAAATCCACTTGAGCCATACGTGCCAAGTACAAAGTGACAAGTTCAAAAGCCCAAGTGCAAATGTATAATGAACTAATTTCGCACTAAATTTAACCTTTTCTACTATAGCACTTAACAGTCAACATCAAAACTTTCATTCAAAAGAAATGAACTAATTAATTTAAATTAACGTGAACAAGTTTTGTTGTAGTTGTGCACTTCTTCAATTATTCACGTCTCTTTTGTATTATATAAGTTGCATTGTTTAGCACACAATTTTGTTTACAAATTTGTACATACATTTGAAAAAAAGGTTCGAACTATAACTGAATCTTTAAAACAGCGAAATTTACATAATAAAAATAAATTTACAAACCACAAGTGCATGTAAACATGGAGACAACAGAACAAACATTAGTGGCAATAAATTATGCAAACTAAAAAGTTTTAAGTTTGTTTTGTATTGTTTGTTAGTTTAAAGTTTCACAAACAAAAACAAAAAGACATTTTAAAAATGCCTTAATTTTATCTACAAAATTATTTAAAATGTATAAATTCTTTCCCCAATGTAATTTGGTTAGCAACAGGAGATTCCTAAATGAAAATCAAATTGAGCAATCAATTATTCATTTTGAAAGCAGCTGAACTTGACATTAACGCACAATCGATTATAACTAAACTAATCTACACACTTACAAGACAACTTATTTGATTGAAATTGATTAAAACAAGTGTTTCGCAAGTTTTATTTCGAAATAAGATTGATTTTCGTACTTGGTTTCGCAATTTTGAGGCTGACAAATAAAATTCAAAATGTCTGTTTTTGAATTGAAAATTTTAAATCAAAAGAGCACATTTTGCTAACAAATGCTTCAGGCCAACTTCAAGATGAAATAGTTTAGATTGAACACAACAAAGTTGAGTTATTGAAATTCACTTATGTCGAACTCATGTCTTGAACATTATTTCAACATTTTAACATATTTTAATAGATTGATAAATGCTTTTATTTCACAAATTTTAATGGAAAAATTTGTCAATTCAAATAAAAATGATGGCCAATTTGAAAATGTTTCCTAAATTTTGAATAAACGACAAACAACAAAAGAAACAAATTCTTGACTTTCGAACTTGATATGAAATTTGTAAAATTATCAAACTTTTAAGCATAAGGATTAAAATGTTTGTTAAAATGTAATTATACGTACACTATGAATAGTACATTAACATTTTGTTTTATTATGCTTTATGACATATCTCATTACAGTATATATTGGGTAATGAATGTACGTCCATTTAAGTGGACTGAATTTATTCCCAGGATCTCAACATTCCAAAATTCCGTAGAGTGTATTCATTTTTGTCACAATGTAAATTCATATTCACAAATTTACATAATCACAATTATACTGAACCGAACATAATGCACAAATGCATATTCTGTTCTTTTTGGTTTGCTTTGCTGCATTGCTTTTTGCATAAAAAAAATTGTTTTCCAAATTAATTGAAAAGTACATTTCCTTTTTATTTGATTAGCAAAACGAAAATTAAACAAAAGGAAAGATAAAAATGCATTACAAGGTCATGAAATGCCAGCCTCATTTCATCTACTAATGCAAAATTAAGCAAAATATTTTGACTGAAAATGTGTGGAAAATCATTTTTTAAACAAATAAAAATTTCTAACTAAAATGAAATGATAATTAAATTTTCACGATAATATAATTTATTAAATAAACGGCAATTTCAAATTAATGAATTTTGAAACAAAATTTTCACTGGCAAACAAAATTAATTGGGCTAAATACTCAATCTGTACCCGTTTTGAACGAATGTTTAACCAAAAACCAGAAATTGCATTTATCTACATTTATCTAAAAATAAATATCCCAAAATTGATTACACCCACATACGTGTATACATACACAGAGTGATGTTTGCTTAAGGCTTTTAGGGTAAAAGGAAAATTCATTTTTGATTAATATAATAATTTGATTTGTTGTACATAAATAATAATTAATGTAGCAATTGTTTTGTGTGTGTTTTGAAGGATTTGGGTTAAAATTTTAAGTGAAGTTTTAAATTTTGATTTTCTCCTTCTGTCTCTTTCAACTGATACATAAAGCATAAATAGAAATCGATATCCGTTGTTTGATTCAATCTTTTGTGTGTTTGTTGTGTTGGTGCCTTTTACTTTTCGTCGAATCTTTTCAAAAATAAGTGAATCATAAAAATAGATATATCTTTCTTTGTCTATTAAATATGTGAATGTGATTGTAAAATTGAATAACTCAAAACTCGAAAGTATCATCATTCTAAATTGACTACTGTTTTGTAAGTCAATTTCTTTCCCATCGTTTATCATATTTTAAAATAAAAAAATTTTCTAGAACAAGTACTGAAATAAAGGTAAGACACTCACAGTTAGAGAAATAAATTGAATTGTAAAATTTCAAAAATTTTTTCAATTCGAAATTTGAATTTTTCAATTAAAAGTATACTTCCTTATCTTCTTCGAAATTCACTTTCTCGGACTTATCTAGAATCTCTTGAATTTCGTAACAAAATCAGCACTGACAGAATTTTAATGATCTTTAAAATAAAATCACTCTTTTCCAATCGGAAAAGGATTTTTTAGTTGTTTCAACATAGGACAAAATTCAATATAATTTTTTGTGTGTGCTGAGTAACTTTATTTGTCAAATTATTGAGAGAAAAAGTTGATCGAGAATAAATTCTTGACTTTGTGGAATAGAATTTGTAGAAATTCCAGGAATTACACACGAAATTTACATGTTGTTATGAAATGAGATTACAAATGTTGAGAAGAGTTCAAATCAAATTTCTTTAAGAAATAAATCAAATTGAATAAAATAAAAAATCCAGACAAACAATTTATTATTTGTTCAGGGAACAAACGAGTAGTATTGGTCATGAGACGATGATTAGTATTGGCACTTTGTTGTTTTTCCTGACGCAATAAATTGAATTTATTATTTTTTGTTTATTTTTCAAACTAAATTTCAATGATATTTTTCCACACCGGAGAATTTATATAATGTTATAAATAATAAGTATTTCAAACTAGTCTGTATTTAAACGATTTTTGTCAAGAAACAAAAATGGAAAGCTTAAGATGCTGTTTTAAGAGAAATTAAGTAAAAATGTTCAGTTTTACTCTATTCAAAATATCTGATGAATTTTGTTGAACTTCACTGCACTACATTTATTTCAAGATACATTCATTTTCACTATTCTACAAGTGTAACATAAAACCTCCAATTTGTTCATCTATAGCAATTTGTCTCAGTACAGTGAAGCTCTCCAAATGCCTGATTTATGAATAGTCTGATCTTTCACGCTTTCCAAATCTTTGGCTATTTCGAGATGGTACTATTAGGATACGTATTCCTAGACAGTCAAACGGATAACAAATCGAACCCAAATCGACCTCAACTGGTATTGCAATCTTCTTTAGTGCAGATTTTTTATTGATTTTTGTAGTTGCTGCTTCTTTTCGTTTAGCAATAGTTTCCCTTGAAAAGTAATGAATGAATTTATTATGCATGTAAAGCATGTTAAATTCAGCAAATTTAATGATACACAATTTTATAGAAAGCAAACATAATCAATTTGCATTTCATTCCGCAAAGTAGATTAAAGGGAAGCACATTTTTCAAATTTTTAGTTTAAATTTAACTTTTTTGAATGTTCTAGGAAGGCTCTCCCTCTCTTCTCTCTTTCCCAGCACTCTAACCACACCACCTACACGCAACTATCATATTCGTGATTGTTATTATTCAAATTATTACTACTCAAATTTATTCTCATTAAATCTGATTTTGTATATAACAACATTTCTTTTCAAACTCAACTATCCAAATTCAATTACAAAGCAAAGCTTTTCTATATCTATAGCATACGAATCTTCCTTTTACCATATTCCAAGTCATTCATTCATTTATTTGAATCTGCATACTCGGATACAAATTGGAAACACAATCACTTGACAAAACAAAAAAAAACATAATTACTGCTGAGTGTATTTGATCCAAATTAATTTAACCAAATAATATTTCAATGATTTGTGTGTGTCTGTGTTGAATTACATAAACAACTTCCGGACAAAGACATTTTTATTTTTATTTTCAAATTATTGAATTCTAATAAATTTTACGTCTAGTCAATAATTTTCATGTAAAGAAAGACGCGCGTGTAGAACTTGACATTAAAGGGGGGCAAAGATGTACATTGAAAGATTTAATCTTCAAAATTCAATTTAGATTTATTTGAATTGAATTCTTTTATTTTGAATTATGTTTGAAACGAATTCTTTTTTCAAACAACAGGAAATTGGTATTTGAACAACAACAACAACAACACTCATTTGACATTTATAATTTGGATATTATAAAATAATTACTTAATTTTGTTCAATTTCTTTATATTCACTCAATGTCTTGAGAAATTTAATAAAAAAATACCATTTCATTTGAAAAATTTGTGGAAGCCCATATCCAAAATAAATATTAATAGGATAATATATGTATAGAAAACAAAAAACGAAACAACTTCAAATTGAGCTAAATCATTCTCATAATCGAATATATTTTTAGAGTAAGAGAAAATAGAGAAAGAATGTACTTGGAACACAAAAACAAAATGAATTTTCTCTTAACAGACACCAAAAGATAATAACAATCGAATGGAACTGACACAATTGTGGACACATCTAATGATAAAATAAAATAAAATAAATTGATATAAAATAAATCATACATTAATGCTATGGATTTTTCTATTCGAAAAAGTTGGGAAAAGTGGGTTTTTGAGTGCGAGAGATTGGTGAAAGAGATTCCTACATGCAGTGGACAATTCAAACAAGGACATTATCCCAGACCGCCATGAAAAATAACAGTAATGGATCACCCCTTGAAGGTCTCAACACTTTTTGGAAAGCATGACAGCAATAGAATTAATAGACTTTTTGTTTTGGCAACTTGCACTTAATGGCTTAATTCTAAAAACAAATTCGTGTATCACTTCTTCAGTCTGATCCCAAAAAAAACATGATCCTTAAATCTAGGAATCTATCAATTTTTTTGTCAATTTTTTTCGAATTGAAAACCTTGTTATTGGAAATTCATATAAGAGAAAAATAAAAACACAAATTGAATTTATATTAGAGTACATAAAATTCTCTCGTAAAATAATTTGATATTATGAATAACAATTTTATTTGTAACAAATTTGACTCATTCCTAAAAATATATTCAAATTGCAAATGTAAAGCAAAACGAGGTTTTGATTGATTTTTGGGAGATTATTTTTTAAATATGCGTACAAATTAGCTTTTCGGTGTCTTACATTTTCTATATTTAAATTTCTATCAACAATTCTAATGTTTTCCACGAGATGGTGACATAGCGTCTCGATTAAAGAAAATTCTTTTAATTGAAATTTGAGTCTAATATTTAAAAAAATCAGAAGATTAAATAAAGGCTCCATACAATAAATTGTCACAAAAAACTCACCATAAATAAAGAAATCTAATCCACTACACGTGGAGGATCAAATCTATGAGTTCAACAAAAACAACTTTCCCGAGAATTCACTAAACTGGTGTTTACAATTTCGATGAATTTAATCAACATCGATGTTTTCAAAACAAGATCAAAATATTGATGGAAATCATAATCTTTTTAAATCAGTTTTCTTTTCTTTTTTGTTACAGTCAAAAAAAATAACTTAAACAAATGCCATTTTGTAATATAATGTGCCAAATATGTTTAATATAATCGTATGTTTATAATCGTATATTTATTCGTGTATTCAGAATTTCCCAGGATTCATATTCCCAAGTTTAGACACGTCTGTCCGGGAATATATGTTAAAACGAGATTCATTTGCAAAATCGTAATCATTACGCATAATAATATTCAGCCAATCATATATTTCTTAATAATAATCTTTTCGTGCAAAAATCCAATCAAAAGTATACAATTCCTAAATTCATTTCCAAAGATTTGTATTAATTTTGGATCAATAAAACACCGTGCAATATGTCACGGATCCAATCAATTTGACGTCATTCGTTTATATTTATAGATCATTCTCGTGGAATTAATGTGATATTTTTGTTCCGGAATAATATATGTTTCAAACTGGTAGTCTATGATTAATATAATAAATGCAGGTTTTGATAATCAAATCAAGCATCCGATTCGAAAAATTAAACAACAAACAAAAACTCTAACCTTTAAAGTAAAAAATCGATTTTTAAGTTTTGAAAATAATTATTTTTCTTTACACAAAATGAAAGTTGTTTTTGTTTTGCCATTTGGACTCAATGTACAAAATAAGGTTGTGAACCGGAAATTGAGCTTTACGCGGATAGTCATTTATCATCACGCACAACCACAAATTGTACATGATGAGGACAAAACATATTTAGGGTGAAAATTGTTGAAAAGACAGAACAATTGAAATTAAAAAACACAATTTCACTGAAGCGTAAGCTTATTTCAGTTGTTTTGAATCTAAAAACTTGAAAACTGTTACAAATTGCCTTAAACAAAAAGTTTTTTGAACTCATCCCCATGAAATGGATTCAAACTATAATGTCAAAACATATTGCACTCAAGTTCAATCAAGTTACATTTAAATTGAAAAGCCTACCTATAAGTGACCAGAATATTTAAACTAGACAATTTTACACATTTTTCACAAACAAATTGTGCATCCAAAATTGCCTTTGTCATATAAATTTGCCCAATTTATTGAAATGCATATCAAGTTTTGGTTTTAATAAATTGAATTTCTCAATTTGAATCGATTGACTGTTTTGATATTTGTTATGTTTTTCAAAAGCTGCACATTTCATCCCAAAATTATCTTGCCACTATTTATTTTTGTTTCATTTAATTTCAAAAATCGATAAGTCAATACGTACGTAATAGCAATAAAATTGTGTCACAGGATCTTAATGTTACAAGAAAGAAAATAATGCTCGTAAAAGTAATGCGTAACATTTCACGATAGCGGTTTTATGTCAATTGACTTTCGTTTCCGTCAACTGTTTTAATGGTAAAACGCATTTTCATTTTGACATTTGACACTTGTCATTCACGGTCCACACTTTTACGAATTGTCAAACAATTTTCAATGAATTGCTCACGAATTCGAATTCGAACAAGACGATAATGTTTTGTGTTTTATTCGCGAAAAGATTGATGATTTCTCTTGCTGAATTTTGTTCCCAACCAAAATTTAAAGTTTAAATCTTTTAAAACGACTCAATTTACATTAAATAAAAATAAATTTACAAACCACAAGTGCATGTAAACATGGAGACAACATGAACAAACATTAGAGACAATAATCAATTATGCAAACTAAAAAGTTTAAGTTTGTTTTGTAGTTTGTTAGCTTAAAGATGCGCAAAAAAAACAAAAAGACATTTCACATGCATAAATTTCGTCGAATTTATTATCTAATATATACAATTATTTTAAAATTTCCTCATTTCATCTTCGGTTAGCAACAGAACTACAATGAAAATTAAAATCAAATGGAGTCCCGTCAATTATTCATTTTGTAGAGCAGCTGAATTTGACATTTTACTTACAACTAAGCTCATCTGCTTCTGGACTAACAAAAAAACTTATTTGATTGAAATTGATTAGAACAAGTGAGTTTCACAACACAGTTTCGAAATAAGATTGATTTTCGTTCTTGATTTCGCAATTTGGAACACTGTCAAAAAGAAATTCAATAGAAAATAATCAACTAGTTTTAAATTCTAATAAAACTTTAAATCAAAAGAGGCACATTTTGAGTACGCTGAAGGGCAAGTTCAAGATGATGAAAGTTTTGATTGAACAAAAAAGTTATCGAAATTCAATTATGTCGAACTCGTGTCAAACATTATTTCAACTTTTTAACACATTTTTACAGACAGAAATGATTTTATTTCGTATTTCGCAAATTTGACAAGTCAATTCAAATAAAAATGCCTGCCAATTCAAAAAATCATTTTGTTTCTGAATTTAAAATAATAAATGATAAACGAACAACAAAAAGAAAAACAAATTTGTGAATAAACTTTCAAACTTTAAACTGGAATTTGAAAAATTAACAAACTTTTAAGCTAAAGGATTAAAAATGATTGTAAAAATGAATGTAATTCTACGTACTCTATGAATAGTACATTTTATGACACATTCCATTACTGTATATATAAAGTAATGCATGCTCTTTTAAATGCACTGAATTTATTCCCAGGATCTCAACATTCCAAAATTCCATATTCATTTTTGTCATGATGTAAATTCATATTCACAAATTTGCATAATCACAATTATACTGAGCCGAACATAATGCGTAGACATTCTGTTCTTTTTGCTTTCGGTTTGCTTTGCTGCATTGCTTTTCTTTGGTTTTGCATGATAAAAAGAGAAAATAATTTCCCAAATTAAATGAAAGTACATTTTGATTTGCAAAATGAAGAAAAATGAGAAAAGATATAAAAGCACAGACATGACACCATTGCGAAAATGTCAGTCATTTCATCTACTAATGCAAAAAAATTAACCAAAATAATATTTCGCAGGAAAAAAATATGAAACCTCCATTTTAAAGCAAACATTTCTAATGAAAATCAAAAATAATTCATTGAAATTAAAATAATAATGGATTATTAAATAAATGGAGTTTTCAAAATTAATGAATTTTGAAATAAAATTTCCTGTTAAATTAATATATTTTGAAATTAATTGGCCTAAATAATCCGAACCCATTTTGAACTAATGTTTAACCAAAAGCCCGAAATTCTATTTATCTAATTTTATCAAATAAAATAAATATTACAAAATTGTTTACACCCACATATTAATACATTCATAGTGTAGTGTTTGCTTAAGGCTTTTGGTGGCGAGCGGAAAATTGTTTGAATAATTTGATTTATTTTATAAATTATAAATTGTGTGGTAATTGTTTTGGGGTATTTTCCTAGGATTTGATTAATAATTTCTTTGTAATTATAAAATTTAAATCATCTGTCTGAGCAGACGCATTCGAGTAGATTTTAAAAAGATGAGAGAATTCTGTTTTCTGTGAAGAGAGAAGAATTGAACCAGACAGTGAAAGTGAGTAGTTTGAGAGTAAGTCTGCATACATCGTGTGTGGTTCTCTCTTTTGGCACAATTTCTCTCTCGCTTTCTCTCTCTCATCATTCGTCTCGGTTCATTTTGAGCGGTGTAGAATATAATTCGTGGGTTCTCAGGCGAGCACATACACTCACTCTCTCACATGAACAGCCGATTCGGACCATTCATGCGTCTGTGTCTCAGTATAAAATGTGGATGCGAAGCCAAGCGCTTGTCCAGTCATTCGGCAACCGCTCACAAGTGAAACAAGTGTTTGCTGTTCCGAAAACATTTGAAATTATAATCTACTTAATGTGAAAGAGCCACATGTAATATACCATTCTGTACACTATCATTAAACTGAATTGTGCAACACTCACGCTTTCACTTGCTTCAATTCACTTTTGTTGCTTTCCGCCATTCATCCAAACAAAAACCAAAGACAAACATCCTGGACAACATTTTTTCTTTTGATCATTTCAAATGATTCACATAAAGAATTAATAGAAATTGATTTCCGTTGTTTGGCTACATTTTTTTCTGTGTAGGTGTCTCAGCCTCTTTTTTGTGTGTTTGTTGCTTTTTGTTCAAAAAATAGATATTTGTGAATTTGATTGTGCAATACCAAAATACCATCTTCTTTGTTAAATCGACTACTTTGTGATACTACCAATCATCGTGAATCATATTTTAAATTAAAATTCTGTCAACATCAAGTAATAAAAATAAAGGTAAGAGAACCAATCCGAAATAAAATAATAGAAGTGAAATTGAGTTGGAATACGGAATTTTAAAATTATTTTGAAATTTGACTTTTAGATATTTAAAGAGAACTTTTTTCTTTGTATATCTGGAATTTCGTAACAGAAACAAAATCTGCACCGAAAGAAATTTAATGATCTTTAAAATCCCTCTTTTCCAATTGGACAAAGTTTTTTTAGTTGTTGCACATTCAGGACAATGTTCAATTTGAATTTGTTTTTTTGTGCACCGTAACTTGATTGGTCAAATTATTGAGTAAAAATCGTGTTTGAGTTCAAACTTTGGACTTTAAGGAATAGAATTTGAAGAATTTCCAGGAATAATACACTCGAAATTTACATGTCGTTATAAAATGAGATTACAAAAGTCGAGGAAAGTTCAAATCAAATTTCTATAAGAAATAAAACAAATTTAATAAAATAAAAAATCCAGACAAACAATTTATTATTTGCTAAGGGAAAAGCGAGTAGTATTGGTCATGAGACAATGATTGGTATTGGCACTTTGTTGTTTTGCCTCGCGCAATAAATTGAATTTATTATATTTTTGTGTTTTCAAATTTATTTTTCAAACTATTACTTTAAATTTCCATGATGATATACACCCCAAATATATTTTCCACACGGGTGAATTTATAAATATTTAGTATTTTGGAAAGAAAAATAAAATTCTGTATTTAATCGATTATTTTTCACTAACAAAAAATACGTCATTTGCAGATATCCAAAGCTTAAAATGCTGTTTTAAATTTTATATTTTGTAAACAAAATTGTTCAGTTTTACTAGGTTAAATGTGATGAATTTTGTTGCACTTCACTGCATTACATTAATGACGAACTTTTTTTCATTTTTACAATTCTACAAGTGTAATTGGATATTCCACTTCTATTTAATCTTCTATTTTGCAATTTGTCTCGGTGCAGCGAAGCACTCCAAAAGCCCGATTTAAGAATAGTCAGATCTTTCATGTTTTCCAAATCTTTAGCTAGTTCGAGATTCTTGGTCAGTCTAACAGACAGCTTTTAATTATAACAAATCGAACCAAATTTGACCTCTACTGGTCCAATCTTCTTTAGTGCGGATTTTTTCGTATTGATTTTTTGCTGCTTTTTCTTGCGAAACTGTCTCTTTCAAAACCAATGAATGATTATGCATGTGCAATTCAGCAAATTACACAATTTAATGCAAAAGCAAACATAATCATTTTGCATTTAAACATTTCGTCATTTCATAAAGTGGATTTAAAGAGCATAAGCGGAAAAGATTCAAATTTCAAATTATTAGTTCAAATGTAACTTTTTTTTAATGAGCGCTCCAAACTTATTTTTGAGTGTTCTCGTACATAAATTCAAACATCCACCTACACTCAAATTTATGAATATCATATCATATTCATATATGATTGTCATTATTATTCAAATTATTGCTACTCAAAATTCATTCTCATTAAATCTACTCTGATTTTGAATATAATTCAATCTTTCAATCCAAATTCAATTACAAAGCAAATTTCTTTATTCTATTCCCTTCTTCTTTTTATGCATACGAATCTCCCATTTGAAATTTTATTCATTCATTTATTTGAATATGCAAACACGCACATTGACAATCTGTGGATACAAATTGGAAACACACAACCACTTGACAAACAACAAACTCCCTAAAATAGTAGTGCTGAGTGTGTATTTTGACCCAATTTAATTTAACCATATAATATAATATTTGAATGATTTGTGTTTGTCTGACTTTGTGTGTGTGTGTGCATGTTGAATTACAACACAAACAACTTCCGGACAAAGACATATTCTCTAACTTTACTTTCCTTTTTATTTCAGATTATTAAATTCCAATAAATAATATTTAATTAATAATTTTTATGTAAAGAAAGAAGCGCGGGTAGAACTTAAAATTAAAAGGGACAAAGATGTTATACATTGAAATGAACTAAATCTTCAAATTCAATTTCAAATTTTTTTGAATTGAATTCTTAAAATTATATTTTGAATTATATGCTTAAACGTAATTAATTTTTCAAGCAACAGGAAGTGTGTTTTTGAATTACAACAACAACAATACTCATTTGGCATTTATAATTTGATTATTAAAATTCTGTTTATTTCATTTAATCAATGTCTTGAAGGATTTATAAAAAAAAGTAATGGTTTCTTAAAAAATGGGAAGAAGCTCAAAACCAAAATAAGCATTAATATGATAAATATTGAATGAAGATAGACGTAGATTTTATTTCCAAGAAATAATTAGCGCGACAAAAATCTTGTTCAACATTGTGTTGACGTGTATTTTTTCTGTAAAACATTTTCTTCTTATTCTCTCTTCCAATCACACAAAATATAAAGCCAAATCGATTAGCAATTCACTAAATCAGGAACCTATTACCCAAAAAGAAACAGCGCAAACATATGTCTCAATTATAATGTAATAATCCTGAGTGCACTCTATTATTAATAATCAAGTACGATAGTATTTAGTTAATATTTAGTTAGTATTTACGAGTAATTTGGCCCAAATTAGGTGAAAATGTGTATACGTACATGAAATAGTTTATCGTTTATTATTGTGAGTGGGTGGACATGTTTGTGGGTATGTTCTTTTAGCACATTTGGATTTCCTGGAAATCTGTATACAAAGTGTACTAATGTTTCCTCTCAGGTCAGATTTTCTATTTTATTCCGTTTTTCAGTTGCGAAAAATGAAAATATTATATATTTGTAATTGATTTCGGTTTAGAGTAGTTGTTTATGATTGTTGCCAACATGTGTGTTTATATATTGTTAAACTAATCCTAATAACAAAATTAAGATTTCTCACATTTTCTTAGACAGAGCACATTTTGTGCCTGAGTTCGCAATTCATTTGTCAGATCTCTGATTGTATAGTGAAATCCCAAGTGTAACATAATCCTCAAAACATAAAATAATCATGTCTTGTGTGTGTGTGTGTCATTTGGTTTTGTATGCTTTGGAGATTTTGGTTGTAAAATAACGACAAAAGCGAATTGAGATATACGACTAACAAGGAAGGACACACTCAAACACTCTCTTAATCATTGATTGATTTTGGCTTTCATGCGTACAGAATAGTTCCGTCAAACATATATAATTCTTTATTCAACTACAACAGAAAAAACTGTGCTCTCAAAGGACATGTTTTTGGGCTTGATTTAATTTATTTGGATATCTTACTGAAGAAGATTAGTGGCAGAAAAGAGAAGAAGTGGGACAAGATACAAAAAAAATGTTGATTAGCAACGAAAAAACGAAAAAATATCAACTTTTTATAAAAAGGATGTTCGATAAAATGTAATAAAGTTCTTAAATCTTCGATTAGATCTTAGATTATTCGGAAAAATTGCGCCACCCTGTTATTCTCTGAGAATTAAAACAAACAAAAATTAATAAGTCACACGAATGTTTCTGACATACTTGACACACATAATACTCGCATTATTGTGTAATAATATTTTGAACTTGGTAAAAATGAGCTATTTTGATGTCTTTTGTTTTTGTCTTCTATGAGATGAGGAAATAAGTGGAGTGTAATGGCGCAAAATTATAGAATTTAATGATAAATATGAGAAAAATTGTGATGAGTTTGCAAGTTTTTTTGCAAGATACAGGAAGAATGTTGTTGGATTATTTAAGAAATGGCCAGAAGGTCCATTCATTAACTAAGTGACTTTTACTATAACACATTTTTTCTCTCTTGAGTGTACAAAAAACAACAATATGTACATTAACAGATGTTTTGCTCTTCTGTGTTACTGAAACAAAATGTTTCACTTTATCAAGTTGACAATAGTGTTTAAAGGAAACAAACTACAAAACCACTGCAAATTGAGCAAAATCATCATCAACGAATATATTTTTAGAATGAGTGAAAAGGAGAAATGTTGTACTTGAAGAACACGAAAACAAAAACAAAATGAATTGTGATTTCTTCAATTTGATCCTAAAAACATGAACCTCAAAATCCGTAAACCTATGCGTTTATTAATTTTGAGGTTCATTTTTCTAAATTGAAACTAATGCCTTGTTATTGGCAATTCATAGAAGCAAAAATACGAATTTGAATATATTTTAGAGACAAAATACTCATGAAGATATTTGGTATATTGCATTCATTATAAATAAAAAGAATTTTATTGAATGAGGAATTTTTTATATTCCAATTAAATGAAAATTAAATAGCTAACTTAGGTCTTGAGAGATTTTTGTTTATGAGTAAGCTTAATTTCCTTTCGCCAGCCATTAACAATTAAACGAACCAAATTAAAGTCTAGAACAATTGTTCTTTGGCATAGACTAAATACTTGAAATAATGATCCACGGTATCTCGACATTCAATCAAAGTCTGCAATTCTCGCCGCTAAATTGCGACACAGTTTCGATTAGATTTCGATTAAAACAAAATATTTTTTATATCAATTAAATCAATAGTTTTTAGCAAACAAAATTGAGTTGGTTATATAAATTCTGAAGATTAAATAAACGTTTTTTGCACCAATTAGTCAAAGAAACTGAACTAAAATGTAAATAAAATCAAAATATCTAATCCACAACACGTGGAGGATCAAACTTATGAGTGCAACAAAATACATTCCCATGAATTCAACGAAACTTGTGATTACAATTTGATCAATTTAATCAACATAGATGTTTTCAAAACAAGATCAAAATGTTGATGGAAATCGGAATCTTTTTAGATGGGATTTCTGTTTTTTGTTTTGTTTCAGTAAATACATTATATAATGTCATATATAAATCAACATATCTCTGTTTTATTAAATAATTTCTCAAAAGCAAAATAAATCTACTTGTTTACAAGTTCCAAGTATAAAGTGACAAAACTTTAAAACATCTTAAGTGTGATACTAAGTATCTATATGATTTATAGTTATGAATGTGGGTGGAATTAACTAGAAATTTCTGCAAGTAAAAACAAAGTTTAGAAGGTTTTATTCGCAACAGATATACGTTAACCTATTTATAGATTTAAAATTGGTTGTAAGCTAAAAATAAATCTAGAATTAGAAAATAGAAAATGTCATCAAAAATATGTTTTCAAATATGATCTACCTAAAAATAGTAATATATAATCCACTGACGCGCAACTTATAATTTTATCCACGAATTTGCACCACATAATTTAAAAATTGAAAATAAAATATTCCCACTAGGTTTGACTTTATTTTACACACTTTTGAATTGCAATTTTAAAAGGTGTTAAATTTTAAACGAAAAACAAACAAAAACTGTAACCTTTCTAGTAGAGTTCAATTTTTAACATTTTGAGAAATAAAATGAAAGTTGTTTTTGTTTGTAATTTGGACTCAAAGCACAAAAAAGGTTGTGAACCGGAAATTGAGCTTTAAGGATAGTCATTTATCATCACGCTCAACCACAAATTGCACACGAGAACAATACAAAACATGTTTACAGTGCGAGAGTTGCTGAAAAGATGATATAATTGAAATAAAAAACACAATTTCACTGAAGCGTGAGAAGCTTACTTCAGTTTTCTTAAAAACTTGAAAATTGTTCCAAATTGCCCAAACCAAAAAGTTTATCGAACTCGACTGCACGAATTCAAACTATTATGCCAACACATATTTCACTCAAGTTCAATAACATTACATTTAAATTGACAAGCCTAAAAATACGTGACAGGAATATTTAAATAGACAGTTTTACATATTTCTAAATTTTGCATCCAAAATTGCCATTGTCATATCAATTTGCACAATATTTTTTCATAAATAAGATTTCTCAACTTGGATCGATTGCCTATTTATATTCTTCAAAGGCCGCACATTTCATCTAAAGAATTATATTGCCACTATTTATTTTTGTTTCATTTAATCGATAAATCAATAACAATAAAATTATGTCACAGGGTCTTAGTGTTTCAAAAGAAAAGAAAAATTCTCGTTAAAGTAATTCGTGACATTTTACAATTGCGGTTTTATCTTAATTGACTTTCGTTTCCGTCAAATGGTGAAACGTCATTTTCATTTTGACATTTGACACTTGTCATTTACGGTTTACGCTTCTACGAATTGTCACTCAATTGTTCATGTTCATTTTTAGCAAACAGTTTTTCACTTGGTGAATTTTGTTCCCAGTTAAAATTTAAAGTCTAAAGACTTTAAAACAACGACGAAATTTACATTAAATAAAATAAAATTTAAAACCCACAAGTTCATGTAAACATGAGAGACAACAAGACAAACATAAGTGAACGAGACAATAAATTAGGCATACTTAAAAGTTTTGTGCTTTGTGGTTAGTTAGCTTAAAGTTAGATACACAAAAGCAAACAAAAAATACAACATTTTACATGTGTCTTAATTTGTTCTCAAATTTATTATTTAAAATATAAATTCTTTTCTACTACTATGTCATCTGGTTAGCAACAGGAATCCGAATATAAAAATCAAATTGAGCAGTCAATTATTCATTTTGTAGGCAGCTGAACTTGACATATACAACTAAACTTATCTACACTACTCAGCTACACACTAACTAAAACTTATTTGATTGAAATTGATTAAAACAAGAGAGTTTCGTAACGCATTTCGCGAAATAAGATTGATTTTTCGTTCTGTATTTCGCAATTTGGCGCTGACAAAAGCAATTCAATGTACGAGATTCAAAATTGACTGTTTTAAAATGTATAAAACTTTAAATCATAAGAGGCACATTTTTAACGGAGATGCTGCAGGGCAAGTTCAAGATGAAAGTTTTGATTGAACAAAAAAATTTATTGAAATTCAATTATTTTGAACTCATTTCAAAAACAATTTCAACTTTTCAACACATTTTAACAGATTGAAATACTTTTATTTCGCAAATTCTGTTAAAAAGTCAGTTCTACTAAAAATGAACGTCAATCAGAAAACATTTTGTTTCTGAATTTAGAAAAAATGCTAAATGAACAAGAACAAGAGAAATATATTTGAATTGACTTTGAAACTTTATTTGGAATTTGTAGAATTAGTAAACTTTAAATCAAATAAATTATTTGAAGGATTTGAGCAAAAATGTTATTCTACGTACTCTATGAATAGTACATTGACATTATTTGTACTCATGCAATATTTCAAATTACATTACAAACTAATGTTATGTATGTTCATTTAAGTGCACTGAATTTATTTCCAGGATCTCAACATGAAACTGAACATTCCTAAATTCCACATTTCTGTCATATTCATAAATTCATATTCACAAATTTGCATAATTATACTGAGCCGAGAACATAATGCGTCTCATACATTCTGTTCTTTTTGGTTTGCTTTGCTGCATTACTTTATTTGGTTTTGTATAAAAAGAGCGAATAATTTCCCAAATTAATTGAAAGTACACTTCTTTTTGGTTTGATTTGCAAAAATGAAAAAAATGAGGTAAATGCAAGGATGACACCCTTCATGAAAAATGTCAGTCATTTCATCTACTAATGCAAAATTAACCAAAATATTATATTGATTAAAAATATGAGGAAAATCATATTTTGTAAACCAAAATATTAAAAAAAATTCATTTCACATTTTACCAAATAAATGAAATTTTAATTTAAAACGAAATTTCCTGACATTTTTACGTACATTCAAAATTAATTAGCCTAAATAATAATCTGTACCCGTTTTGAACTAATGTTTAACCAAATTCCAGAAATTCAATTTATCTATTTTTATCTCAAAAATGAATATTAATACAAAATTGATTACACCCACATACGTACATAGTATAGTGTTTGCATAAGGCTTTTAGGGCGAACGGCAAATTGTTTTAACAAATTGATTTATTCTACATAAATGATGATAATAATGTCGCAATCAATTATAATTTATTTTTTTGTTGTTTCGCGGTTAATAATTTTGGGGTAATTTAAAATTTGAATTCTTCTGTCTGAGCAGACGCATTTCAAATATGTTTTAAAAGATGAACTAGAGAGAAAACTTTCTGTGAAGAGAGAAGAACCAGACAGTGAAAGTGAGAATAGCAGTTTGAGAGAGAGTCTGCATACATCGTGTGTGGTTCTCTCTTTTGGCACAATTTCTCTCTCGGATTCTCTCTCATCATTCGTCTCGGTTCAATTTGAGCGGTGTAGAATATAATTCGTGGGTTCTCACACACACAGACACACACACGCTCACACTTGAACAGCCGATTCGGACCATTCATGCGTCCGTGTCTCAGTATAAAATGTGGATGCCAAGCCAAGCGCTTGTCCAGTCATTCGGCAACCGCTCACAAGTGAAACAAGTGTTTGAAAATGCGGAAAACATGTTTGCAATCTACTTAATGTGAAACGTGCCACATAATACATTTACACAATTACACATCAACTACTACTGTATCATTGAATTGCAACACACTTTAACATTTTCATTCTTCAATTCACTTTTGTGTTTGTCTCTACAATTCATCATAACAATACAAACAAAACAAACCTCTTGGACAACGATTTCTTTCTTGCCTTTCATAAATGATACAATAAATCGATTTTACGTTGTTTGGTTCAATCCATTTATTATTGTGTGTGGGTGTCTCAGTGTTTTTTGTGTGAGTGTTTTTATTACATTCAACAAATTTTTTGAAATTAAGTGAATCAGAAAAATTGATATTTTTCTTTGTTCATTAAATGTGCAATCTGTAAATCAAATTATCATCTTTTTAATTGACGGATTTGTGAGTGCCAATTTCTATCATATTTTAAATTCTAAAAAATCTTTCAACAACAAAAAATTGTAAAAGGTAAGACAACCTATAAGAGGAAAAATTATGTCATCCAAAAAATTGAATTTCTAAATTAATTCTAAATTTCTAAATTTTAAATTTGACTTTTAGATATTAAAAGTGTACTCTTACTTCTTAGTAATACTTGTTTTTATCAGAATTTGAGCGAATATGGTAACAGAAACAAAATTTGCACTTAGAAAGAAATTTAATGATCTTTAAAATCTTTTTTTTTCAATTCGGCAAAGTTTTTTTTGCTTGTTGCAAAAGAGGACAAAATTCAATATGAATTTGCACTTTCGTGTGTACCGTAACTTGATTGGTCAAATTATTATGAAAAATGCCTTTGAGTTCAAATTTTAAACTTTGAGGAATAGAATTTTGTAGAAATTCCTGGAATTATACACTAAATTTACATGTCTTTATGAAATGAGGTTACATATGTCGGAGAGTTAAAACCTAATTTCCGTATAAAAAAATCAAATTGAATAAAAAATCATTGAAAATAAAATAGAAAGTGAGAAAAAAACAATTTATTATTTGCCTAGGGAAATTTGTTTGGTATTGGTCATGAGACTATGATTGGTATTGGCACTTTGTTGTTTTTCCTTGCAAAATAAAATTGAATTTATTATTTGGTGTTTTTTATTTTAGTATTTTTTCAAACTATTACTTTAAAATTCCATGATATAAACACTCAAATTTTCCACGCGAGTGAATTTATAAATATTTAGTATTTTGAATGGAAAAATAAAATTGTCTGTATTTAATCGATTTTTTGTTCACCAACAAAAATACGTCATTTACAGATATGAAAAGTTCAAGTTACCGTTTAAATTTAAGATTATGTGTGCAAAATTGCTTTTTGCTTGGCTCAATGTGATAATTTTTGTTAAACTTCACTGCATTACATTAACGGCAAGAAATATTGCATTTTCTCTATGCTACATGTGTAATAAGATACCTAAGCCATTGAATATATTTTGCAATTTGTCCCGGTGCAGCGACGCTTTCCAAAAGCTTGTCTTCAGAATAGTCAGATTTTTTAAGCTTTCAAAATCTTTAACTAATTCGAGATTGTATATTCTTTGTGAGTTCAACAGATATAATCCAAACAAATCGAACCAAATTCGACCTCTAGTGGTACAATCTACTTAAGTGTGGATTTTTTTTTATTGATTTTATATATTTTTAATTTTTTATTGCGAAACTGTCTCTTTCAAGACTAATGAATGAATCTAAATGTTTATGCATGTAAAGCATGTTCAATTCAGCAAATTTAATTCAAAAGCCAACATAATTTGCATTACAACATTTCGACATTTCATAAAGAAGATTTAAAGAGCATTAGGAGAATAGACTCAAATTTCAAATTATTGTCGAGCGTAAGCGAAGACTAAGGCACAACATTTTCGATTCTTGTACGGGTAACTCCTCCTACATTTCTCAACCGATTTGCATCAAATTTTGCAAAAGTTCTTAGAATACCTTGCAGATGTGCCGTTTGACCTTGGTTTTTGCCAAAACTGTTTTTTAAGTATACCTGCCGAATAAATCTCTGATAGGAAAAGTCAAAGATTGAGTTCCCATTGTTGGGTCTCAATGTCCAACAATGAGTGCAACAATGGAAATGGGAAATTTCGTCACTGAGAGGATTGTGGGCGTCGGTTAGGATAGGGTTAGGTTAGGTTTAGGTGGTTAGGCAGGTGTGGGCGTCGGTTAGGATAGGGTTAGGTTAGGTTTAGGTGGTTAGGTGTGTGTGGGCGTCGGTTAGGATAGGGTTAGGTTAGGTTTAGGTGGTTAGGTGTGTGTGGGCGTCGGTTAGGATAGGGTTAGGTTAGGTTTAGGTGGTTAGGCAGGTGTGGGCGTCGGTTAGGATAGGGTTAGGTTAGGTTTAGGTGGTTAGGCAGGTGTGGGCGTCGGTTAGGATAGGGTTAGGTTAGGTTTAGGTGGTTAGGTGTGTGTGGGCGTCGGTTAGGATAGGGTTAGGTTAGGTTTAGGTGGTTAGGTGTGTGTGGGCGTCGGTTAGGATAGGGTTAGGTTAGGTTTAGGTGGTTAGGTGTGTGTGGGCGTCGGTTAGGATAGGGTTAGGGTTAGGTTTAGGAGGTTAGGTGTGTGTGGGCGTCGGTTAGGATAGGGTTAGGTTAGGGTTTAGGTGGTTAGGTGTGTGTGGGCGTCGGTTAGGATAGGGTTAGGTTAGGTTTAGGAGGTTAGGTGTGTGTGGGCGTCGGTTAGGATAGGATAAGGTTAGGTTTAGGTGGTTAGGTAGGTGTTTTTGCTTACACTCGACTTTTCCCCATAATGCCAATTTTGGGGACATTACTTTCAAAATACATTCAAAGGCTTCAAATTTAGCACCCGCAGGGCCCACTAGTTAGTTCAAAATGTAACTTTTCTAATGAGCGCCCAAAATTTTTGAGTGTTCTATAGAAACTCAAACATCCACCTACACTCAAATTTATGAATGTTATATAATATTCATATAATTTTCATTATTATCCAAATTATTACTGCTCAAATTCACCACATTCTCATTAAATCCACTGATTTTGTATATTCTTTTATTCAATTCAAACTCAACTACCAAAATTCAATTATAAAGCAAATTTCATTTAATATTATTTTTATCCTTATTATGCATTCGGATCTCCTTTTGACATTTTCATTCGCATTCATTCATTTACATTTGAATATGCAAACACTCACATTGACAATCTGTGGATACAAATTGGAAGCACACAAACACTTGACAAACAACAAACATATCAAAAAATAGTGCTGAGTATATTTGACCCAATTTAATTTAACCAAATAATATATTTGAATGAATGATTTGTGTTTGTCTGACTTTGTGTGTGTGCGTGTTGCATTACAAACAAACAACTTCCGGACAAAGACATATACGTATTCTATAACTTTCCTTTTCTTTTTATTTCAAATTATTGTGTGACTCTAGTTGGACTCTAACCTCTTAGATGTCCCTGATGTAAATAATGTAAATAGTGTACATACATAACAGCAACACGCATGCGCACTCACAGGCAGCCGTTACCAACAGACACAGACACAACCGTTGGCTCAGTCTCGGCTGACCTCTGGCACGCATCACATCGTATCAGTCCCATATTGTAACCACCGATATTACCCTCTTTGTATATCGTGTTGTCCATCAATAAAGACTAATTCGATCCCAAGGTCACAATTGAATTCCAATAAATTATATAAATTTTAATGTAAGAAAGAATGTATGAAAGACGTGCGAGTAGAACTTTGAATTTTAGGGGCAAAGATGTACATTGAATGATTTAATCTTCAAAATTCAATTTCAATTTATTTGAATTAAATTCTTATAATATTGAATTATGATTAAACATAATTCATTTTTTAAACAAGAAAAACAGGAAGTATATGTTTTAACAACACCACTCATTTGACATTTATAATTTGATTATTAAAATTTATATATAATTCTGTTTATTTCATCACTATTTTCCGTCAATGTCATGAGAAAGAGTCATGCCCAACTCGGCCCTAACACTGAGGTGATATGTTATGCAGGTCCCATATAGACAAATGAGGTACCAAATTAAAGGTTATGACATGTAGAATCATTTGGTAAAAATTCCAGGCTGATCCGACCTAATTTACCGGAAATATCAGCAATTGAAATTTAATACATTTTAGTAGAGTAACGTACTATGTGGATGTGCCCTATAGTGAACTTGTAATGTATTTCTATGTATTTCTATAGAATAAGATAGAGACCTTGGATCAGTCTGGAACTTTCGCCAAATGATTCTACAGATTATGACCTTTAATTTGGTACCTCATTTGTCTAACTGGGACCTGCATAAAATATGGCCATTGTGTAGGGCCGATTTTTAACGTAGTTGGGCATGACTCTTTGGCAAAAAGCAGTACTAATTTCTTAGAAAAAATAATAGAAGCTCAAAACCAAAATAAATATTAATAGGATATTTAGTGAATGAAGATTTTATTTCCTAGAATTAATTAGCGGACCAAAATCTTGTTCAACATTGTATAGTTGTATTTTTTTCCTAGAAAATTTCTCTTTCGAACACACAAAATATAAAGCCAAATCGATTAGCAATTCACTAAATCAGGAAGCTATTAGCCAAAAAACAGTGCAAATAGATGTGTCTCAATTATACTGTAATCCTGCGTGTTCTCTATTATTAATCGAGTACGATCGTATTTAGTTATAATTTCGAGTTATTTGGTCACAAATTAGGTAAAAATGTATATGGTTTATGGTTTATTGTTGTGAGTGGGTAGACATGTTTGTGTGCTTGTCCTATTAGCACATTAAGCGGTTTCCTGGAATTCTGTATACAAAGTGTACTAATGTTTTCTCTTAGGTCAGATTTTCAATTTTATGCCGATTTGCCGGTTTTTTTTTGTTTCGCAAAGGGAAAATTTTATTTATTTGTTATTTATTTCGACATAAAGTTGTACATGATTGTTGCTTACATGTGAGTTTATGTTTGTAATGTGTTGTTAAACTAATCCTACCCAACAAAATTAAGATTTCTTACTACAAAGAACTAACATTTTGTTTGAGCGTTCGCAATTGTTTTGTCCAATCTTCAACTGAAATCCCAAGTGTAACATAATAATCCTCAAAACATAAAATAATCATGTCTTATGTGTTTGTATCATTTGGTTTTGTATTTAGAGAGTTTTCGGTTGTGAAATAACGACAAATGCGAATAGAGATATACGACTAACAAGGAAGGACACACTCACACTCTCTTAATCATTGATTGATTTAATATTTTCAAGCGTACAGAATAGTTCCGTCAAACATATATAATTCTTTATACAACAAAAAGACCCTTGTTTTGGCTAGATTTAATTTGTTATATATTTTTTTTGGAGATTAGTGACAGAAAATACGAGAAGAACAATACAAGATGTTGATTAAGAGCAAACACAAAAAATACAAAAATAATCAACTTTTTTGTAAGAGGATGTTTGATGAAATATTAAGGTTTCAAGATGTTCTTAATTTTCTAGATATTAATGCTGCGCATTGCACCACCCTGTTTTTGTTGGAGAGAATTAAAACAAAAAATAATCAGACACGAATGTTCCTGACATACTTGACACACATAATACTCGCATTATTATGTAATAATATTTTGAACATACAAGAAATGAGTATTTTCTATGTTTTTTTCTCAGGCGTAATAAGTGGAGTGTAATGGCGAGAAATTATCGAATTCAATGATAAATGAGTAAAAATTGTTGATGAGTTTGCAAGTTTTATGTAAGAAATTGCTGGGAAAGTAGTTTATGGCTATATAAGAAAAATGACCGTTCATAAACAAAATGACTTACTACTATTTCACAATTTAACTTGAGTTTTATTTAGAAAAAAACACCAACAAAAACGTGTGCATTCACAGATGTTTCACTCTGTTACTGAAAAAAAACAAATGTTTCACTTTATCAAGTTGACATTAGTGTTATGAGAAAACAACAACAAAGCAACTGCAGATTGAGCGAAATCATCATCATCTAATATATTTTTAGAATGAGAGAAAAGGAAAAAAGCTTTTACTTGAAACACGAAAACAAAAACAAAATGAATTGTCATTTAACATACAAACACAGACACCGAAAGATAATGGAGCGGACACAAGTGCGGACACATCTTTGGATACAAATAGTAAAATATATCGATACAAAATAAATCATACATTAATGTGAGTTTACTTTAGAGAAAAGTTCGCGAAATTCTTTCCACTAGATGGCGACACATTTACGATTTAAACAAAATTTTTTCAATATCTATGAAATAAATCTATAGCAAAGTTAATTAAGTTTGTTATTTAAAAAAATATTCTGACGATTCAATAAATGATCCCTGCAAAAAAATAATGTCAATGTAAATCAACTCAACTCAAAATATAAATAAAAACAATATTTAATCCTATACACGTGGAGGATCAAATTTATGAGTGCAACAAGTAAAAACATTCCCATTAATTCAAATAGATTAGTGTTTACAGTTTGATGAATTTAATCAACATCGATGTTTTCAAAACAAGATCAAAATATTAATGGAAATCATAATATTTTTCGATCAGATTTCTAGTCAAAAAATTGTTTTTAGTCAAAAAAAAATAACTTAAACATACGTGAATAGAGAAATTCCCAGGATTCATATTCCCAAGTTCTCGAGTGCAGACATGTCTGTTCTTGTAATATATGCACAAAACAAGATTCATTTGCACAATCGTAATCATAATAAAATTCACCCACACATTAAATTATACATTTCTTTATTTTCGTGTAAAAGTCTAATCAATCAATATACAATTTCATATTTACTATCAAAGTTTTTCGATTAAATCTGATCAATAAAATCCACAACACCGTGCAAAATGTCACGAATCTCATCAATTTGACGTCATTCGTCTATATTTATAGATTGGGAAACTAATTTAATATTTTTTACGGTATCCTCTTTATTGTTGACTCATTTGATTAAATTTAGCAAATTAGTTGTGACCTAGAGAAGTGAAATTACTTTAAGTGTTTTACTAAATATTTATATGATTATTGGTGATTAGAATGTGAGTGGAATTAACAATAAGTTTATGTATGTTAAAACCAAGTTAATAAAATGAATTTTCGTCACAGATACACTAACCTATTTATAGATTTAAAATAAGTTGTAAGCTAAAAATAAATCTACTACTAGAATTATAAAATAGGAAAATGTCACCAAAAATATGTTTTCAAATATGATCTACCCAAACAAAAAGTATTATGTAATCCACTGACGCGTAACTTATAATAATAACCCCAAATTTGCACTACGTAATTGAAAATTTGAAAATAAAATATTCCTACAAGGTTTGTGATTTTATTTTCAAACGTGTGCGCACACTTTTGAATTGCAATATGCGAAAGTGTTCTCTTCAAAAAGATGAGGCAAGGTAAACGAAAACTGTAACCTTTCAAACAGAATTCGGGTTTTAGGTTTTAAAAATAAAAGTTGTTTTTGTTTGCAATTTTGACTCAACAAGAAAGGTTTTGAACCGGAAATTGCGGCTTTAAAGATAGTCATTTATCATCACGCACAACCACAAATTGAGCACATTAGAACAAAACAAAACATGTTTACAGTTTCGAGAATTTTTAAAAATATAAAATAACTGAAACAAAAAACACAATTTCACTGAAGAGTGAGAAGCTTATTGTTGTGTTTTCTTAAAAATTTTAAAACTAGAAAATGGTTCCAAATTGCCTCAACTAAAAAGTTTATTGAACTCACAAATTTAGACTTTTATGCCAAAACATATTGCACTCAAGTTCAATAACAATGCTTTTAAATTGACAAGCATGCGTACGTGACAGGAATATTTAAACTAAACGATTTTACATATTTTTCACAGTCAAATTGTGAGCATCCAAAATTGCCTTTGTCATATCAATTTGCACAATACATTGAAATGAATATCGTTTTATTTTAAATAAATTAAATTTCACAATAGAATCGATTGTCGGTTTGGATATTTATTGTGTTCATCAAAAGCCGAACATTTTATCTAAAAAACTTGCAAATATTTATTTGTGCTTCATTTAATTTCAAAAATCAATAAGTCAATACACGTAATAGCGATAAAATTGTGTCACAGGATCTTAATGTTTCAAAAGAAAAATCATACTCGTTAAAATAATGCGTGACAATTAACAATTGCGGTTCTATGCTAATTGGCATTCGTTTCCGTCAATTGTTTGAAAATGGTAAAACTCATTTTCATTTTGACATTTGACACTTGTCATTTACGGCTCACGCTTCTACGAATGGTCAAACAATTGTCAATGAATTGTTCACGGATTCGAATGAAGATTCGTTCGTTTTAGTGGCAAAAAAAGATTTTCTCTTGTTAGTGATTTTGTTCCCAACCAGAATTTAAAGTTTAAATTTGTAAAACAGCAACGAAATTTACATTAAATGAAAATATATTTTAAAAACCACCAAGTGCATGTAAACATGAGAGACAACTAAACAAACATTAGAGACAATATTATTATGCAAACTAAAAAGTTTAAGTTGTGTGCTTTGTGGTTAGTTAGCTTAAAAGTTAGATTAAGGATGCTCTAGATCAAACAAAAAACAAAATATAACATTTTACATGTGTCTTAATTTGTTATCAAATTTATTCTTTAAAATATAAATTCTTTTCTAATGTCATCTGATTACTAACTGAATTCCAATGGAAATTAAAACCAAATTGACCAAACCAAATCAATTATTCATTTTTTAAGCAGCTGAGTTTGACATATACAACTAAACTCATCCTACAAACAAACTAACTAAAACTTATTTGATTGAAATTGATTAAAACAAGAGAGTTTCGTAACTCATTTCGCGAAATAAAAATTGATTTTTTTTCGTACATGATTTCGCAATTTTGGCTGACAAAAGCAATTCAATAGACTGCTTTATAAACTTTAAATCAAAAGAGGCATACATTTCGAACATGATGCTGCAGGGCAAGTTCAAGATGAATTGGTTTTGATTGAACAAAAAAAGTTATCGAAATTCAATAATTATGAACTCATTTCAAGCATTCTTTTAACACACATTTTAACAGATTGAAATACTTTTATTTTGCAAATTTTTACTAAAAAAATCAGTTCTAATAAAAATGAACTTCAAACCGAAAACTTTTTATTTCCGAATTTAGAATAAACGATAAATGAACAACGATTATGAAACTTTATTTGGAATTTGTAGAATTGGTAAAAAACTTTTAAGCTAAAGGATTTAAGCAAAAATGTAATTTTACGTACTCTATGAATAGTACTATGACATTTATTTAGTAATCATTCTATATTTCAAATGACATATCATTTCATTACAAACTAATGTTATATGTACTCTTTTGAGTTTACAGAATTTATTCCCAGAATCTCAACATGAAACTGAACATTCCTAAATTCCATAGAGTGTATTCATTTCTGTCATGTTCATGAATTCATATTCAAAAAATCATTTGCATAATCACAATTATACTGAGCCGAACATAATGCGTCTGGTGCATTCTGCCCTTTTTGATTTGCTTTGCTGCATTGCTTTTTGGTCTTGCATAGAAAAGTGTAAATAATTTCGCAAATTAAATGAAAGTACATTTTGATTTGCTAAATGAAGGCGGAGAAATATAAAGCAGAGATGACAACTTTTGAAAATGTGACTCATTTCATCTAATGGGAAATTAACCAAATTATAATTTTGGAATATGGAAAATCATTTTTTTACCAAAAATATCAAAAAATAATTCATTTCACAATTTATTAAATAAATAGAATTTCAATTTTTAACAAAATTTTCTGGCATCTTTATGCATTTAAAATTAATTTTCCTAAATAACATCCGCACCCGTTTTGAACTAATGTTTAGCCAAAAACGAGAAATTCAATTTATCTATTTTTATCTAAAAATAAATATTAATGCAAAATTGATAACACCCACATAGTACATACATAGTAGTGTTTGCTTAAGGCATTTAGGACGAACAGAAAATTGTTTTAATAATTTGATTTATTCTTCATAAATTATAGCAATGTCGCAATCAATTATTAAACATTTTTGTTGTTTCGCGGTTATTAATTTGTGGGTAATTTTAAAATTTGAATTATTAGTCTGAGCAGACGCGTTGACGTTTTAAAAAGATGAGAGAATTCTATGTGAATTCAGTGAAGAGAGAAGAAGTGAACCAGACGAGACAGTGAAAGTGAGAATAGTAGTTTGAAAGAGAGAGAGAGAGAGAGAGAGAGAGAGAGAGAGAGAGAGAGAGAGAGAGAGAGAGAGAGAGAGAGTCTGCAAATACATCGTGAGTGGTTCTCTCTTTTGGCACAATTTCTCTCTCTCTCTTTCTCTCTCACCATCATTTGTCTCGGTTCAATTTGAGCGGTGTAGAATATAATTCGTGGGTTCTCGGGCGCATAGACACAGACGTTCACACTTGAACAGCCGATTCGGACCATTCATGCGTCTGTCTCAGTATAAAATGTGGATGCGAAGCGAAGCGCTTATTTAGTCATTCGGCAACCGGCCAAAGTGAAACAAGTGTTTGTTTTGCGGAAAACGTATTTGCAATCTACTTAATGTGAACCGTGCCCACATAATACATTAACACCATTACATCTGTTCAACTACTATAATCGAATTGAATTGCAACACATTAACACTATCACTCGCATCAATTCACTTTTGGCTGTTGTGTTCTCTCATTCAAACAATACAATACTAAACAAAACAACTCTCCTGGACAACATTTTTCTTTTGATAGTTGTTTCTTTGTATCTGCCATCCAAAAATAGTGATACAATAAATAGAAATCGATTTCCTTTGTTTGGTTCAATACATTTATTGTGTGTGGGTGTGTCTTTTATTACTCTTCAAAAAACCTTTTAAAATTATGTGAATCAGAAAAATTAACATTTTTCTTTGTTCATTAAATTTTAATGTGATTATGCAATTTGTAAACCAAATTTTCAACTTACCTACTTAAATCGACAACTTTGTGAGTGCCAAGTTATCATCTCATCGTTTTTCAAATTTTAAATTGCAAAATCTTTAACTGCAGATATTTGTAAAAGGTATGTCAACCTTATATAAGAGAAAAAAATTGAATCGAACAAAATAAGTTCAATTTTAAAATTAATTCCAAATTTCTCAATTTGATACTTAACTTTTAGATGTAAAAAGTGTACTCTTTTTCTTAGTAAGACTTCCTTATTATAATCTCAAGAATTTCGTAACAGAAACAAAATGTGCACCGAAAGGAATTTAATGATATAGCTAGAGCTGTGCAACTTGTGGCACGGAAAGGGTTAAGATCGCTCTTTTTTTACAATTTGAGAAAGTTTTTTTGTTGTTGCAACATACGAGAACAGAATTCAATATAAATTTATGTATGTGTGTGCACCGTAACTTGATTGGTCAAATTATTGCCAAAAAAAAGTTCTGGAATTTTGTGAATAGCATTTTACAGAAATTCCAGGAATTATACACCAAAATTTACATGTCGTTATGAAATGAGATTACAAATGTTGAAGAGTTCAAATCGAGTTTCTGCAAGAATATAAAACAAATTGAATAAAAAATCATCGAACAAATAAAATAAAAATTCAGAAAAAACAATTTATTATTTGCCCAGGGAAAATTGCATATTGTGTAGGTCATGAGACAATGATTGGTATTGGCACTTTGTTGTTTTGCATTGCAAAATAAAATTGAATTTATCATTTTTGTTTTTTATATTATTTTGTAAACTATTATTTCAAAATTCCATGATATATAAACACTCGAATTTTCCACACGGGTGACTTTATAAATATTTAGTATTTTGGTAGTAAAAATAAAATTGTCTGAATTTAATCGATTTTTGTCAAGCAACACAAAAATACGTCATTTACAGATATAAAAAGCTAAAGATTCTTTTTAATATTTAGGTTGTGAATAGAAAGGCATAAATTTTGTGTTTGAGTTTATGCATGTTCAATCAACTTGGGCATCATTACGGAAAAATTTCATAAAGTAAATTAAAGAACAGTTTGGAAATTTCAAATTATTAGTTCAAATGTAATTTTTTTTAAGCCCAATTTTTTTTGAGTGTTCCAGGAACGCGATCTTTCCAACTGCGCGCTCAAGCCCTCTTGAATTTATGAATGTTATATCGTATTCATTTGATTTTGTATCTTAAACTTGAAACTATTCAAATTCAATTACAAAGCAAAGCACATTTCTTTATTCTTCGCTTTTTCACATTTTCCATGAATTCATTCATTTATTTGAATATGCAAACACGCACATTGACAATCTGTGGATACAAAAATTGGAAACTCAACCACTCGCAAACAAGTAAACAACTCAAAAATAGTGCAGAGTGTATTTGACCCAATTTAATTTAACCAAATATGAATGATTTCTGTTTGTAGACTTTGTGTTCGCGTTGAATTACACAAACAACATCCGGACAAAACATATTTTTACTTATTTAAAATTATTGAATTCCAATAAATTATATAAAATTTTCATCAAAAGAAATTCGCGGATAGAGAACTTTAAATTAAAAGCTGCAGAGTACATTCTAAGATGATTTAGATATTCTAAATTCAAATTCAATTTATTTGAATTTATTATACTAAATTATGATTAAACATAATTCATTTTTCAAAGAAGAAAACATCAACAGGAAGTATTTTAACCTTTGACATTTATAATTTGATTATTAAAATATAATAATTTTGTGCATTTAATTGTGTACAATCACTTTGGTAATGTCTTGAGAAATTTAGCACAAAAAAGTAAATAAAAGAGGATGCAAAAAAAGCAAAATTAATATTAATAGGATATAAACGTATAGTGAATGAAGATGGTCGTAGATTTTTTCTAAGAATTAATTAGGAACTAAAATCTTGTTCAACATTTTGTGTGTAAGCATTTTCTTGTTGAATATTCTCCCGAAAACACACACACAAAATAAAGCCAAATCGATTAGTAATTCACTAAATCAGGAAACCTATTACCCCAAAAAAGAAAAATTGCAAATAAATATCTCAATTATAAATGTAATCCTGCGTGCACTCTATTATTAATCAAGTACGATCGTATTTATTGAGTTATTTGGCCCAAATTAGGTGAAAATGTGTTTACGTACATGAAATAGTTAATGGTTTATTATATTGTGAGTGGGTGGACAAGTTTGTGTGTATGTCCTTCTAGCACATTAGGATTTACTGGTAAAGTTTGTACACGGTTTATAGAAATGTTTTACTCTCAATCCAAATTTCCAGAATTTTTATGCAGGTTTACCATTTTCTGTTCAATTTTTTTGGTTTATTTATTTACTAGTAAATGATTTTCCGCATAGTTGTTTATGATTTACTTATGGCTTACTTTTGTGTTTACTTGTAGTACTTGTAAGTTGTTAAACTAATCCTACCAACAAAATTAAGATTTCTTACTACTAAGGAATATTTTTTCTGTGTTTGAATTCGCAATTCATTTGTCAGATCCCTTGTACTGAAATCCCAAGTGTAACATAATCCTCAAAACATAAAATAATCATGTCTTTTGTGTGTTTGAGTCATTTGGTTTTGTATGCTTTGGAGAGAGAATTTTCGGTTGTGAAATAACGAAAATTGATTGAGATATACGACTAACAAGGAAGGACACACTCTCTCTTAATCATTGATTGATTTTGGCTTTCATGCGTATACAGAATAGTTCCGTCAAACATATTTAATTCTTTATTCAACAAAAACATGTTTTTGGGCTTGATTTAATTTGTTATATGTTTTATTGGAGATTAGTGACAGTAAATACGAGAAGAACAAAATGTTGATTAAGAACCAACACAAAAAATACAAAAATAATCAACTTTTCGGTAATAGGATGTTTGATAAAAAAAATATAAGTTGCAAAATGTTCTAAAATCCTTAGAAAATATTGATACAATTTGATCGCCCTGTAGTTGTTGGAGAATTAAAACAAACAAAAATAGAACACCCGAATGTTCCTGACACTACTTGACACAGATAATATTACTCGTAATAATGTGATAATATTTTGAACTTGCAGGGGAAAATTCGCAATTTCGATTTCTTTTGATTTTTTTCGCCTTCTAGAAGCGCTTCTGAAGGGAAAATAAGTCGAGTGTAATGGCGGAAAATTACCGAATTTAATGATAAATGTTAGAAATTGTGATGAGTTTGCAAGTTTTTTTTCTTGCAATAGGAGGAAATGAAATATTTTATTATATAAGAAATTACGTCAGGAAGGCCCGTTTATTAACAAAGTGACTTTACAACAATTTTACCCCCGAGTGTACGCATTATAACAGATGTTTCATTCTGTAGTAGTTGTGAAACAAATGTTTCACTTTATCAAGTTGACACTAGTGCTAAAGGGGGGAAAACACCAACAACAAGGCAAAGACAACTGCAAATTGAACAAAATCATTACCATCAAATATATTTTTGAATGAGAGAAAAGGAGAACCAAATGTTTGGAAACACGAAAACAACAACAAGAAAAATGAATTCTCTTTTAACAGACTCACAGAGACACCAAAAGATAATAGCAATCGAATGGAACTGACACAAGTGCGGACACATCTTTGGATACAAAAGCAAAGTAACATAACAAAATATATCGACACAAAATAAATCATACATTAGTGTATTTTCTAGTTGAAAAGTCTTTTTTGAAAAGTTGTTTTGAGGTGCAAGAGATTTGTTACACAATTTCTCTTTTGAGGGAAAAAAATTGTCAAACAAGTACAAAGTGACAAATTAAAAAGTTCATAAGCTCAAGTGTAAAGAGATGATAGAATATTTTCGCACTAATTCTAACATTTTCTACTAGTTGTAAAGTGAAATGCAAAGAAAAAGTCAACATTCAAAAAAACTTTAATTCAAAAGAATTGTGGAACTAATTAATTAAAATTAAAGTGAACAAGTTTTGCGCTTTTTGTTGTTGTGGTTTGTGCACTTCTTCAATTAATCATGTCTTGTCTTTTTGTATACGTTGTATTGTTTACAATTTGTGCATTTGAAAACATTGAGACAATGACAAAATTATTTAATTTTTTATCATGCATTCATTTGAACCATTCAATGTTGCATATCTTAACAACTTTTTGTAAATTATAAATTGTGAAAAGATTCTACAGTTTAATTTTACTGAATACTAAGTGAATATTTATTAATAGATTTAAAATTGTCTATGAGCTAAAAATAAAGTTAAAAATATAACATTGAAAACGTCAAACACAAAAATATGTTTTCGTAAAATATCATGTGATATCTAAAAATAATATGTAATCCACAGACGTGCGCAAATATTTAAACCCATAATTAAAGCTGAAGAGAAATAAATGTTTCAATTTGAAAAGGTAATGACGAAAAGACAAGCAAAAAATTGCAACTTTCTTAATATAATCTCCAAATATGTTATTTAAAATATATAAACTCTCTTTCAAATGTCATCTCGTTGGTAACAGAAATTTCAAATTAAAAATCAAACTGAGCCCTCAATTATTCATTTTACAGGGCAGCTGAACTTGACACAAACGCGCAACTTCTCAACTACACACTAACTAAAACTTATTTGATTGAAATTGATTAAAACAGGAATTGAAATAAGATTGATTTTGTTACTTGATTTCGCAATTTGGAAGCTGACAAAAAATGCAATAAAAAAATTCAAATGTCTCAAAACTCATAAAATTTTAAAACAAAAGTTTCACATTTTGAGGACGCTTCAGGGCAAGTTCAAAATTAAAGTTTTGATTGAACACAAAAATGTTTTCGAAATTCAATTATGTCGAGCACATTTTAAACATTATTTAGCACATTCTAACAGAAAAAATCACTTTATTTCGCAAATTTCTACTTAAAAAAAAGTCAATTCAAATAAAAATGGATGCCAATCCAAAAAAAATTTCTGAATTCAGAATACATGTTAAATGAACACAAAAAAATAAATTCTTGAATTGACAATCAAACTTTTTAAAGAATTTGTAAAATTTGTAAACTTTTAAACAAAAAAGATTACAAAATAGATAATAAAAATATAAATCTTCTTTCTCGATGAGGAGTACTCAGTACATTGACATTTTGTTTGGTAATGGAATTGTGCTTTAAATGACATATTTCTATACTTTCTGAACTAATGTAATGTGCGCTCAATTGACTGCACTGAAATATTCCCAGGATCTCGAAATGATCTCACACGAACATTCCAAAATTCCACAGAGTGTATTCATTTTTATGTCATGATAAATTCAAATTTGCATAATCACAATTATACTGAGCCGCACATAAAGTGTAGACATTCTGTTCTTTTGTTTGGCTTTTGCTGCATTGCTTTTATGATGGTTATGAACCCAAAAAGGATAAATAATTTCGCAAATTAATTGAAAGTACATTTTCTTTTGATTTGATTTGCAAAATGAAGTGAAAGAAGAAGAAGCGATAAAAGCATGCATGACACTTTATGTCAGTCATTTTTCATCGTACAAAATTAATATTTTGAAAGATAAAATATGGAGAATCATTTTTTTAATAACCAAAAAATCATTTCACAATTTATTAAATTAACGAATTTTCATGATAATTAATTGTCATAGATAATAATTTGTACCGTGTTTGAACTAATGTTTAACCAAAAACCGAAAATTTATCTATTTTTATTCAAAAATAGATATTATTTTAAAATTGTTTACACCCACATATTCGTACATACATAGTGTTTGCTTAAGGCATTATGGGCATCAGGAAAATGTATGTTTGATTAATAATTTGATTTATTCTATATAAAAATAATGTGGTAATTGTTCAAGATCAACAGTCTGGGCAGACGCATTGACGCATTTTAAAAAGATGAGAGAATTCTGTTCTGTTCAGTGAAGAGAGAAGAAGTGAACCAGACGAGACGAGACAGTGAAAGTGAGTAGTATTAGAGAGTAGAGTCTGCATACATCGTGTGTGGTTCTCTCTTTTGGCACAATTTCTCTCTCGCTCTTTCTCTCACCATCATTCGTCTCGGTTCAATTTGAGCGGTGTAGAATATAATTCGTGGGTTCTCGGGCTCATAGACACAGACGCTCTCACTTGAACAGCCGATTCGGACCATTCGCGTCTGTGTCGTCAGTATAAAATGTGGATGCGAAGCCAAGCGCTTATCCAGTCATTCGGCAACCGGCCAAAGTGAAACAAGTGTTTATTTTGCGGAATACATTTGCGATCGCAATTAAAATCTACTAAATATGAACCGTGCCACATAATACATTTACAGTGTAAATTTTACACCATTACATTACATCTGTTCAACTACCATCATCAACCTGAATTGCAACATACATTCACATTTTCCTTCGCTTCAATTCACTTTTGTGTTGTTGTGTTCTCTCATTCAGACATAACAAACATTCTGGACAACATTTTTCATTTGTATAATATCTCTCGAACTGTCTTTCAAAAATAGTGATACAATAAATAGAAATCGATTTCCGTTGTTTGGTTCAATCCATTTATTGTGTGTGAGTGTTTCAGTGTCTTTGGTGTTCTTTAATTACTTTTCAATAAATTTTTCAAAGTTATCTTATTTTTTAATTCGACACACATCATGTAATAATAATCAAAGGTAAGTTAGTCTAAATAAGAGAAGTTAAACCGAAATCTCAAATTTCGAATTGTATTTTTAGATATCATTAAAAGTGTACTACTATTATCTGTTTCGTATCATATTTACTTATACTAACATTGAATACTTAATAGAATCTCGGGAATTTCAAAACAGAAACAAAATATGCACTCAAAGAAATTTAATGACCTTAAAAAGTTTCACTTTTTCAGTTGGAAAAGTTTTTTTGTTTGTTTGTTGCAACAATGTTCAATATAAAAATGTGCCATGGTAACTTGATTGGTCAAATTATTGAAGGGGAAAAAATGATTTTAGGGAAATAGAATTTGTAGAAATTTCAAGAATTTCACACGAAATTTACATGTCATTATAAAATGAGATTACGTGTAGAGTTTAAATCAAATTTGAGTAGGAATTTAAATCAAATTGAATAAAAAACAATTTATTCTACAATTGTAATAAGATATCTCATACAATTTTTTTCATCCGAAATTTGTCTCAGTGCAGCGAAGCTCTCCAAATGATAGATTTATAAATAGACATAGATCTTTTACTCTTTCCAAATCTTTAACCAATTCGGTGTTTTATGTCTGTCAGTTCAACAGATAATGTTAACAAATCGAACCAAACTTGACCCCTGACTGATGATATCTTCTTTAGTGCAGATTGTTTTTTACTAATTTTTAGTTTTTGGGTTGTTTCTTGACGTTTTGTAAAAAATCGATCGAAGATATATCTCTGAAAAGCAATGAATGAATTTGGAGTTTATTTGCATGTGGAACAAGTTCCACTTCAGCAAAATTGAATTGCCGAAAAAGGAAAAACATAATCAATTTGCATTTCAAGTAAGATAAAGTAGATTTAAAGAGCATTGGGGGAATACGAATTTAACTTGATTAGTGCAAATGTAACGTTTTTTATACGGGCAAAATTCATTTTTCGAGTGTTTCAGGAAAGCGACCCACTCAAACTAACCAGCTACTCTTAAATTTATATATTTAGCTATAATATATTCATGTCATCATTATTCAATTTAATATAACTTAAATTCATTAAATCTACGAACGTGATTTTGTGTATAATATACTTCCTTTTTTCAATCCAACTATACAATTTCAATTACAAAGCAAATTTCTTCAAAAGAGGACGTTTGATAATATTAAAAAATTTTATTATATCAAAGACAATTTGTTAGTTACGATTTTGTCACCCTGTTTTCTATATCTGTGGAATTAAAACAAACACAAATAACAGAACAAACGAATGTTTCTGACATGTACTTGACACACATAATAATGCTCGTATTATGTAATACTATTTTGAACTTGGATAGAAATAAGTAATTGTGGGGCACTTTGTCTTTCTTGAAAATAAGTCTGTTGTAAAATTATCAAATATAAATGATAAATAGGGAAAATGTGTTACAACAGTGTTAAGGGAAAACAACAACAACTGAGTAAATTGAACAAAATCATCATCGTGAAATATATTTCTAGAATGAGAGTGAAGTGAAATGAAGAGAACGAATGTATTTGAAAAAGCCCAAAAACAAGATAAAATGAATTGTCTTTTAACACACAGACACGCCAAAAGATAATAACAATCGAATGTAACTGACACAAGTGCGTACACAGATCTTTGGGTACAGTGAAATATAGTTAAATATATCGACACAAAATAAATCATGGGGAGTTTTGTTTCATACTAGAAAAGTTAGTTTCGAAAAAATGAGTGCGAGAGATTTGTGAAGGAGAAGTCTAGATTCTGTAACTTGGATTTTTATCCTAGATGAAATATATATGTATATTTCATATACTACAGACAAGGACACTATCCCGGGACAGGAAAAAAAATACAACATTAATGGATTACCCCTTGAAGATTTGTAAGCACTTTTTCTTGGAATGCTTAACAGCAATCTCGAAATAAAAGTAGAGAACAACTTTTTTTCTTTGTGCACTTAATAGCTTAATTCAAAATGTTTCTTTCACTTCAATTTGATCCGAAAAAAACATGAGCCTCAAAATCCGCTAACCTGATAGGAATTTATTAATTTTTCTGGGTATTTTTCCAAATTGAAAGTTAACTTAATGCCAATGTTATTGCCAATTCGCGGGAAAAATAAAATGTACAAATTGAATCTTTAGTAGAGACAAAATTCTGGTTAAGTAATTTGATATATTTGTTGTAAATAATAACATTACAATTTTATTAGACGAGAGTAATTTGACATCTACAAATTATATAAAGCAAAACAAGTTTTGATTGAATTTAGAGTGAATTTTTGTTTTTGAGTATTTGCCAAATTGTGAGTTAAACGAAACAAAATTTAAGGCACTTGTGAAGTTAATAATTCGTCTTTGACCAAATTCTTAAAATACATTCGGTCCACTTTACCTATTGCTGTGCGTGGCATTCTGTCAATGAATCGTACTCCAGCTCGAAGTCGCTTATGAAATCCTAGATTTTCTGTTTCAATTATAAATACACAAAAAGATTAGTCGATTTTAAAATCAAAACAAACAAACTTTACCTTGGACATAATCGATTAGCTCTTTTTCTGTAACGCAATTTTGATCATCCATCTGCACATAAGCCCGAATCAAGTGTCCATCAGTGAGATGTCGAACGCCAACAATACAAACAGCCACAACTCCTTTGTATCCGTAGAGGAAATCTTCAATTTCCGCTGGAGTTACAGACCACATTTTATACTTGATCAGCTCTTTCAGTCGGTCAGTGATAAACAGACACTTTCGCTCATCATAGTAACCAATATCACCAGTATGGTACCAGCCATTCTGATCAATCGTGTCTCGTGTAGCTTGTTCGTTGTTGAGATATCCAACGAAACAAGCCGCACCACGAAAGCATATTTCGCCAGTTTGATTTGCTTCTAATGCATTACGACTCTTGAGATCGACAATTTTCATTTCAACATTCGGCACAACTGTTCCAACATTGCCTGGTTCAAAGGCTTCAAGCGCCATTTTTGGATCGTTGACTTTAACATGACCCATAAATTCAGTCGATCCGTACACTTCATGCATTTGTACCTGATATTTGTCTTTGAGTTCGAGCAGTAAATTTGATGGGAATTTTGATCCACCGTATTGCAACACTTTCAGGCACGATAGATCATATTGTTCGTAATAATTGCGATTAACAAGTGCATTGATTGAACTCATACTGAAAAAGTGGTGATTGATGCGAAGTCTGTCGATCGTTTTCATGACTGTGTCCACATCGGATGTCGTGAAAGGTATTACCGTCATTCCAGAATACAGTGCTGCTGGCATAAACACAATTCCCGATATGTGGCCAAATGGAAATGGCATACCTATTCGCTGTCCATAGTAACTGCTTGGATAGGTCATGTTGATTTGCGTTGAAATATAAGACAGATGAGAATGCACTACTCCTTTGGGCTGTCCGGTACTTCCTGAAGTGTAAGATATTAACAAATGTTCAGTTTTTGGACATTTGACAGCAAAATACGGAATTCTGTTGAGCATCTTGCCTAATCCCGATTTCTTTACTTGCGCAACAGTGCAAATCACTTTCCCGCTTGTAATCTCACTGTTCAACAGTAATTCATTTGCCTTTTCAGCATCAAATTCAATAAAAATCTTCAATTTAGCCAAACTTGACGAATATTTGAGACTGTCGAGCACTTTTCTAATGATCGACTGCTTGTTTGTACCAAACAGCAAAACTGTAATGTTTGCATCATTAATTCTGTGATAAAGTTCAAGTGGACCGTCTGCAGGCTTAAGTAAAACCAACGGAATTGCGAGATAAAATGCGGCAAATATTGCAATTGCACAATCGATGCTGTTGTCTGCAAACAGTAGAATGTTGTCCGTTTTGGTGATGCCCAATTCGAGTAAGGATGATGCAAATTCTTGAATTCTTACATTGAATTCTCCATAAGTAAGCGTAAGTTCAGTAATGGGGTCAATCTAAAAATATTGGAAATAAAAAGTAGGTTAGTGAAAGCTTAAAAATGAAATAAAATAAAGACAAAACTTACAAAAGCAATCGATTCCGGATTGTGCTGTGCAAATCTTTGTGCGAAAAATTCCGCTACTGAAATGTTTGGATAATCAAATGGTGGCAAGGTGGATTTGACAATATTCTTGGAGTCTTCATACGAGTTGGGTTTTAGGTTAACTTGAGACATTGTTGAACTTATTTTAACTTTGAAATGTTTTAATGATTAGTTTTACAATTGTAGAAAAATGTTGAAAATAGTATTTTTTTAAATATTTGATGTATGTTTGCGTATTTATACATGAGCATACTGCGCAAACGCAGTTTGTGAGAGCTTTTACTTACACGCTTTTAATAACGCAGTGAAGTGGCCTATTTTTTAAGTAAGTTTTAATATCAAATAACCTTTGATATTACAACTTTCATTATTAGAAATGTAGAGTATGTTGTAATAATATTTTTAGAACGCGAACTTTACAAACTTTTAATTATAAATCCAATAATAGTCATAAACTTTCTCTGCTCTTAACAACCAAACCCTCAAATACCTACTTACACATATTGTTACAAAGTTTACATTATATATTTTACTTTTCACTGAATTTTTAATATATAATAAAAAGAATAATTAACTGTCGAATTTTAAATGTTTGCTTTCCTTTCAGGTCTATTCCTTTATTGGGTATTATCAAAATTGAACAATCAAAGTTCAACGGCCGTTCAAATTTCCGTAATAAAATGGAACACAAAGTTTTTAGCTCAAATTTCATAAAAGTTGCACTCCAAGAGTGTTGTAAACAGCCCATGCTTTGATGAACTCACTCACAAAATTTTATTACCAATTCGCAAGCAAAATTCACCCAACAAAGCGCATCTTTGAGACAATAAAAAAATTATTTTGTGAAAAATTTCTTATATTAAATTTTGTCCTATACAAAAAATGTGTCTCTTTGTTCTATTGTGATTATTGTTTGGGCAAATGAGTGATGGGCAAATTCCTCAAAACAAAACTAAAATTTAATTTGTTTTTAATAACGTAATTTTGCTATTAAAAATAAAATATAATGACGCAAGAGAGAATGTTGCTGAAAATTGAAAAGATTTGTATAAATTATTCTAGAAAATTTCATTATTAATGGAGTTCAGATGGAGGAACTAGTCCGCGATTCGACGGCATCTGACGGCAGCATCACCAGCGACATCATTTCATCTTTGAATGCGACCACAATCCAAGATAATAGTGGTGATAAGTTAGTACTGTTATATGTGAATGACTCCTCCTTGTCGTCTACTGCCGTCATCAATTCATCATCCTCTAACCATGCTATCGAGGACATATCTGCTCAAGTGTTGGAAAGGTTGAGTGAATACTACGGTGTCAGTGAGTTTCACCTGATTGTGGGCCAACTTCTGCTCGGCCTAACACTCAACATTGTGATATTCTGCTCAATTATGGTGAGCTATCGTCAGATACGGGACAACAGTGTGATTGTGCACCGTGCCAACTATTACCGCAGTGCCAAGTACAGCCAAATACCGGTCATCGATCTCATACTGGCCCTCATGAGCTCCAGTGCCATTCTACGACTACTCGCAAGAAGTGCACTTCAAATTGTCTGCTTCTACGGTAAGTTTACTTTCGTTTTATATATTAATTAATTAAATTTAATAATGTTATGAGAGAGCCTGGGGATTTCTGTAATAAATATTTATTGCTATTTCTTTCTAGCAAAGAAAAAAAATTACTCAAAAAATAAAGGGAAATGTATTAGTAAAGGTAATTCCCAGGAAAGGTTGTGTTCTGTTCTCTATTAGCTCCAACTAACAAGACATCTGGGGGGTTAGGGGCAAGGTTATATTGTTGATTACAGTTGAACAAGACTTACACGTGTATAATAGATTCTGTATATATATATCTGATACCGTCAGATGTCTGTCAATGTATGCAGTTTGCCTAGGCAATGTGCGACAAAGTTTGTTTTCAATATTACGCAGAACAAAGTACTAGTCATTGTGCGATCTTCCGAGGAAATGTGTAAATTGTCGATTGTTAACTCGTCAATGTGCAATGTAAAACAGATAAACAATCAAAATCTAGGTCAATGTTCTCTTCATAAGAATCATTAAAATAGTATCATTTCGAATCAAACTAAGAAAAACTAAAAAGTTGGCTTCACTGCAATTATTTCTGAAATTCCTTTGAAATATTTTCCAATTTTATCTTAATTCTAGGACCTCAATTTAAAAATAAATTAGGATCTTTAATATTGATAATAAGTTCCAAGTATCGTATGATTTCTTAGGCTTCTTAGGAAAACCTGTAATTTCAACTCGTAATTTCAGTAAATTATATATTTGAGGAATTAAACTGAAATTAATTGGTCAAACGAATGAATGAATGAACGAACTAGGAAATTTAATATCACATCCCCAAAATAAACAAACAAAAGGAAACAGAAATCAAATTCCATTCTTGAGATGTGATCAAGATGTAGTTTGAGCCTCCCAACCAAAATTGTCAATAGAATTATGATATACAATTACATTTCCATTTAGAATGCCAAATCTTGTGCACACCAGTATGCCATTAGTATTAAAATACATCCATCTATAATTTATTCTACATACAATCCAATATACACACGAATTCGTACTCGTAGAATTAGTGAAAGCATTAGCGATTTTTCCTCTCTTCTTTTTCTACGAATGATCAATTTGCAAAGTGATGCACATTCATGATTATGATGGAATGTACTTTTTGCACTCGAGTTTGATTCATTCAAGGCATTTTAAATAACAAATTTAACATAAATTTAAAAAACAAAATTTGTTTTTCATAAATACAGTGACTAATTAGTTATAATTAACTTGAATTACACTGAATTTTATTATTACGCACTTCACTTGCTGTTTGACGCAATTGTTCGAGTATTTGAGTACGCAGGCTAAAGCCGAAAAACAAGATCTATTACGTAATCCCAAGTATTACGCACATTCAACAAAATAATAAAAATTAATTATCGCACTGACCAAGTGTGTGCAACCCAATGCTAAACAAAAAATACAAATGGCAGATGTTGTTTGGGTTAATTTAATTAAGTGAAAGAGAAAGAAAGAAATGAAAGGAAAGCAATGCGTTTGTGGGGATAATTAAAAATTAATTAATAAAAGGGTGAAATAGATTGCAATTTAATTTTGAATTTGTTATATAAAAGGGAGAAACACACACTTCAGTTCATCATCAACAGAAAATACACAGAAAATAAATCGTTACACGTTGTATTATTATATAATTTAATTAAATTGAGCAGCATCTTACATTTCCGAGAATTAGAAAATGAAACCAAAAAAGAATGGGGAAAAAGAAAAGACAAGTGTGTGTGGTCTCGGATGGTGTTGCTATAAATAAATGCCCTCAGACGGAAAAATTAACACGAAGACATTACGTAATTCAATTAAACAATACACGCACGAGAAAGTCAAAAGAAATTTGGTCAGGCTTGGCATAAATACTAGCCAGATGGGTAATTTCTTTGGTGGTTTACAAAACTTATTTATATTCTTATTTTTTCAAAGATTAAAACAGAAATTTGTTTTAAATAGCAGATTTTTCAAATTTTAAATAACTTAAAGTATTTTTAAAAGCAAAAAAAATTGCAAAGTCATCAAACCGTCAAAGTTAATAATTTATAACCATTAAATTATTATGCAAATAAAATAAAATAACCAAAGCGTAAAAAATTTTAAGCTCCTCCTAATTCGCTTGAATAAATATTGACCTTTAAAAGTCATTGACTCACTGGTTCGTTCATTCAAGTTTTTATTAGTCTAGTCTATTCATTAAATGAAAAACATTAAATCAAATCAAATTGCTAAATTGAAAAGTTGAAACATGAAAAAAATGAATCAATTACGAATGAATTATTAATATAATTCAAAATTGGGTTGCGTAAGTGTAATATAAAATTTTCCCAATAGAATTTGCCCAAATTAACAATTTGACATTTATATATTTGATTTAAATCTCTGTCTATTAAATCTATTGAAAATTTAATTAAAAACCATTTTTAACCCATTTCACAATGTGACACAATTTCTCGTTCAATCTGACCTCAATCTACGATCGATCAAATACAAAAAGATTATTTTGTGTCATTCAATCAAAATATAATTTATTAAATTGTTGTAGTGTGTGTTGACTTAAATCGTTATGACCTTTCAACAAAATGGACGTTATGAACAAATATAATGTAATAAATGATGAAAATCAATCAATAAATGTCAAATAATATAAAAAATGAAAGCAAAAAATCGGAAATTAAGTAACGCTTTATCAAATATTTGACTTAAAAATCAGTGAACCCACATCACTGAATACAGGCTGAAAGAATCGCTTCATTCATCAACCAAATATAGATTTAATATTTATCATCAAATAATAATATTAATAATATTAATATTACCACCAAAGTTATCAATCAATTTGACAATGTCCCTCTCTTATTGGCATTTGGTTCAGTTTGTGCACTCAATTTCGATTGTGTTTGACAATTTTGGCCCATTTTCACATTATGATTTCGTGTATAGTGTAATTTAATTTTGTCAAATAAAGAAAAATAAGAAATCACGATAAGATGATGGATATGTTATGTAATCGATGGACAGTTTTGCACTGGCGAGTGTCGAGAGAGTCAAAGACTTGAAAGTCTAGTGACTTAGAGACTTATTACAAAATCGTTAAATCGATCCACTGGGAGAAGGCGAAAATTATTTTATCTTGGAATAATCGCTAGCCAGATGAATTGATACTTAACTTTTTCTTAACTAAGAGATTTGTTTTTGTTTACAAGAAGAGTTGTGATTAGGAGTACAAAATAATCGATCCAGAAAATCAATCACAAAAATCTCATTATCTCAATTTTTGGATTAATCAAAAAGCAAAAATCGATTAAAATCATCGAAAATCACTAACGATTTTTTCTGAGAAAAACTGCAAATAAACTCAATGATAAAGTAGCTAAAAATCAATGACCTCATATTTCAAGGTCAAATATTTCTATTATTCTTAAATGCAAATTTACGAATATTTTCAATTTTTAAAAAACGTCTTTTCTCTTCAGTCTATTATTTTCTGAATAGATATATCTCACACATAATAAATGTGTGCACTTGGACAAAGAATTTATGGACAGTGAATAAGTAAAATATGAAAAGGAATATATATAAGAATTTCTATTGTAAGCCAAAAAAGCTTCACAAAAAGTCAAATAATGCATATAATCTCATATGCACTGGCACACACACACACACACACACACACACACTCACATAGTACGTAATTGAAGTGTGTGCGTTGTGCATATGAAGTTTATATGACTTTGTTATTATATTTTGAATTGGACTTTAAAAAATGGATCCTTTGTTGAATTTAAATTGAAAAGAAGGAGAAGAGACAGAATATGAAAAAGAAGGAGTAAAGAAACAAACAAAAAGAAAAAGATTAACCTTTTCTCAGTTTTTTTTAGTTTGGAGGTTGGAACGTGAAAGAGTTTCACGATGCGTGATGATCTCAAGAGAAAAGATTGTGAGAAAATGTTGGGTTTAGGTTTAAATTATATTGTTAAGATATAGTTAGCTATGATTATTAAATTCCATAACAAAATGGCTCAATTTTGTGAAGTGGCGGTGAACCGGATGCGATATGAGAATATGATTTCTTTTTATTCCAAAATAACAACCACACCAACGCAAAATAAAAAATGAATTAAAGAGTTTCAGATAAAAAAAAAAGCAATACAGGGAAGCCTATCTTAAGGAGATAGACTTACGTAATAGCTTTTACATATAAAAAATTAATTAACAGCTCTCAACAATTTTGAGAAGGTCCAAATGTGAAAATTATTATATAACATTCTTAATGTTTGCTCAACTCATTTCTTTTCTTTTCTTTTTGGTCCAAGTAATTTCGTTCTCCGTTTACTTAATACAAAAAATCATTAAATTGAAGAGGGGGTTTTTCTACTTCTAAAATATTAAAAGCGCTCACTAATGACAATTGTGTTTGTGTGTGTTCAGTATGAAATTTTTCATTTCACACATTTTCACACTTTTGTTTCAAAATGGGCCAAAAATGGCATTAACGCTAAATCATTTGGTTAGTTTGTGTGTCCGTGTTTGTTCAAGTCTGGCGTCTCCATTAACTGGCTTTTTCTCTCAGAAGCTTCATCGTACATTATTACACATCCCGAGAGTAACATAACATGTGTGTGTGGATTAATAAAATAATATAAGAAGAAAATATAATTCTTATATATATTAAAAATATATATATTCTAGGCTCTTTAGTGCACTAAATATCTCAAGATCCAGGATCATTTTGGAAACAGACACAAAATATATAATTCACCAAAATGCAATTTAGTCATCAACTTGAAATGCAGTTGGCGTGGAAAAATCGTCAAGTGAAGTCGACCACACCACGGTGGCTCGCATGCTCAACTAAACTTTAATACACTTGAAAAGATGTGTCTCTCTAAGAAGGTTTCCTTCAGAAGACATAAATGAAAAATGAAATACAAAAAGAACAAAATTAAACCATAAAAACCATAAAAAGTTTTACATTAAGCATTTTTATGAAATGAAATTAACAATTTCCAAGAATTGTACTCACATTTAAAGGAGAGCTGCAAGACCTTTTGCATATACAAAATTAAAATAGAACTAAAATATTCTGAATCTCAGGTCTCCAGCTAATTAGTGGTAGTAGGTTCTGTTATTAAAAGTGCATTTTAAAGCAAACTTTCTCATGTTACTACGCAGTAAGGTGAACATAACCATAAAAGAACAACATTATTTGTGCATAATAATGCAAGTTGAAATGTAATAAAAGTAGCTACTTTCAATTCCAGGAAGCAATAACACAAAAGTAATTTAGGCGCACAAAATGTGAGCTGACTTTCAAAAAAGGTAGAATTAATTTACTCCCTTAGAAAAAAAATCTAGACTAAAAATTTTAATTTAAAATCACAGGAGACTCACAATTTTAATATATTTAAAATTGTTTGAATTTACTAAATTCACCCAACAAATTCGTGATTTTATTACTTAAAAATTCTTTTGTCATGTGTAACTAATTTTTATTTATTTATTTTATTCAGGTGCCTGCTTTACGTCCGACACGCTATGCTACATGCAAGGCTTTGTAAACACCTTTCTACACTATCTCAATCTGTGGACGATGGCCTTGTTTGTACAGGACAGGTAAGTGCGATCATCATCATCATCATCATCATTTATCAAATCATTTATTTGAATTGTTTTGGTGTTTCCTATATTTCTAAATATATTTGGTTGCTGTTATTTTATATATGTAAAAATTAATAGACAATAGACACGAAGGGTCTTTGCGTGTCATATGATATCAGTGCAAAACTATTTACAGATTTTAAAAAAAAATATTGAAATATTTTTTTATTCTATTTAAACTTACTAAAAATAGGCATATTTCTTGAAATTGTGATTTTATTTTGCATAAGGTTTTGTCATCATATATTTTAAATAAACAATATATTCAAAATTGCGTCCAAAATGTACGTTTTCGACACATTATTATTTACATTTTACTTGTTCATCAATGTACAGTAGATATGAATTTATTGGGAAATTGTGCAGCGAACAAAAAAATCTAGAGTACACCAAACTTTACGAACTCGCAAATATTGTTGTACTAGATTTTGTTTTTGTTTTAATCAAACCAACAAAAGTAGTTACAGTGTTTGGCACACACACAAATGTCAATTTAATTATTATGCTTTTTCTTTTTGTTTGATCGAAATAGAAAATAGTGCTGATTTTCCTTGTATTTTGTCGGGGACTCATTTGTTTTTGACGTCTATTTTTGTCGCCAAACAAAAAAAAATAACTGCACTCGGGTTTCATTGGAAAATTAGGTTATCAGTAATAGAGAGGAAATAATAAGCTTTCTTGTTGACGATGACAAGTGAAAATGAAGTTTTTCGTTTGGTGCATTCACGAGAATTTTGAGTTGGGACAATTAATTAACGCTTTCACTCCCTTTATTTGTCTCTATTCCCTATTTTATGTTAATATTTGAGCTAAAAGAGACTGAAAGTGTTAAATATCTAACTTAATACATTCCCTAATTGACATATTAATTGTCCTGCACCGAAGGGGCACAATAAAAAAAATTACGCAAAAAAAATGTATCCGAACTCGTGTCGTCAATTAGTGAACCAAAATAACGCAAATGGAGTTGCACTCAACTCTTCATCTAATTTTGTTGATGCACTTTCATTAATTTTTTCTCAACCCACACGACTATTTCCACCCCAACAGGTACATTGCCCACTACAAGCAGCACGACTACATTTGCAAGTGCAGCCACTTTGTCCTGTATGTCACCCTCATCTGTGTGGCCTTTCTCACCGCAATGCACATCTGTGCGCCTATTTATGGTTTCTCCAGTTATCGCTTCTTGATTGGTATGTTTTGGTTGTTTGTTTGTACATGAATATGTGGGTTGATTGACTAATGAATTTCATTTAATTAGATGAAATCACCTGCTCAATCGACTGGCTGTCCCGCTACAGTTGTCCCTACTTTATCTACTCAATTCTCTTCGTGTCCGGTCCGGCCTACATTCCCATCCTGTACTGGACCTTCCGTCTCACCTATCGACGGCTGATTGAACTGTTGAGCTTTCTGCGAACGTCAAGGGCCAAACCGTCCCCCGATGACGACGATGTTACGGCCTTACCCCACACCATTGTGCACCACTATCCCTATCGGGTCATCCACTACACTCCCGAAGTTTCCAAAGTACCACAGACTCGTACCAAAATATCCTTCTCATCATATCTGCAATCGAAGCCTTTTCATATTCTCTTTCCGTGTTGTTTTGTGGGCAGTCATAGAGCAACATCGTCAACTTTGAACAACTCGGTCACTAGTCTTGCAACTCAACAAACACAAGTGGGTAGAAATAGTTTTGAAATGCAAGCAACAACAACCACAACTACCGAAACATCCCCGAACAATGCTACTGATCCTACTCAGAATACTATTTCTACCCAACTAGATCCAACAAACAACAACAACAGCATTCAACGAGACAGTCTATCGTCCAACTCTTCCAACACCAGCGCCACCAATCGAAAGAATCGTAAACGTTCCTCTGCTACCAGCAGTTCCAATGGAAATAGTAACAATGTTGTACGCAAATCTGTCACCTATCAACAGCGCTCAAGTACCGCGAGTACGGGGTCCGATCGCACTGCATATATGAGTGGCCCCTCAATGTACAGTGTTTCGAGTTCCATTTCGCATCTCACCAAGTCCCACGTGTTGACCCACTCGAAGGAAATCAAATCTGTGACAATTTGTTCGTGGATTTTCGTGCTTTCTTATACGCCGAGACTGTTGAACTCTTTATGTAAATCATGTTTCCATCCCTCGAGAATCGTGTACGATCCAAACGCAGCGCTCAATCCCAAATATGTAGCACCGCCACCTGAACCTCTTTTGATCGAACGAAATCGGCTAACATCATTCGACATTCGAGCCACTTTCTATTTGACCTACTTGGACGAGAGTGCAATTTGTGTTTTAATTCCACTTGTGCTGTTGCTGTTTCACTCAAAACTACGCTTTTCACTCATAATGTGCATTTCCTGTTGTCTGAGTGCGTGTCGGCTGCCCTTTCGACAGGTGAAACTCACCCGAATGATGTCTTCACGGCATAGCTTTCGAAATTCGAGGAAAAATAAGAAAGCTCACCGAGCCGCAACTATTAGTAGTTCTAGTAACAGACATCGACAGACAAGTCTTGCCTCAACATCATCATCTTTTCGATTGCCAAGTTCAGCAGCAGTACTCCAAAAGAACATCAAAAAGAGTGCAAACAATAACAATTCCCATCCAAAATGTCTCAAAATCTCAACATCAACCGATCACAATGTAATGGCGTCTATTTGTTCAAATGGAAAGTTGAATTCAACCGAATCCGCCACAACAACAACAGCAACCACTTCTACAACGCTGAATCGATCGAGCAGTCTGCGAATCAACTATCCATCAAGTCATCATGGAGCGGGAAATCATTTGCACTACAGTCAACAGAAACACCAGAGTGATCGCAATATTGCGGTTACGATCATTTGATTTTTGATGATATTTTGGACCAAAAATCGAGCAAAAAAACAAAGCGAATCTCAAAAGCCAAACGTTTTATTTTATTTTTTGTTAATATTTTTTTTACACAAATCTGAAATGTATAAATTCAAATAAAAATGCGATTTCAAAATCAACTTTTGGCTCATTTATTTTAACTCTTTCATCGCAAATCTTTCCATTGATTCGTTTCGAATTACAAATGTATACGATGTGTCTTTTTCGTTAATTTCATTATACCTAAAGAATTTCGTTTTATTAGAACACATTTTCTTTGAGCTAATGAAAGAGAGTAAATTAACAGACTTTCGTGAAAAAAAAAGAGTAAAGTAAAGTAAAATGAAATTAGCACTTTAATGAGTACACATACACGCAAACACATGTCTGTTGATTTAGTCGAGTTGTTTCTTTTCTCGTTTTTGGAATGGAATTTTTCTGGTTGTCGACGCAGTTTTAGAATTTTCTGTTTTAGTACTTTCTTTAGTTTAAGAGTAGTCGCTATCCTTATTTTCGATTTGTTTTGAGTTTATTTTGTGGTTCAAGTTTCTTTTCAAGTTTTTGTTTGTCTGAAGATGTCGGACAAGTCTGATCACTCAAAGTCGTCGTCCACGAATCCAAAGGAGTCAAACGGAAAGGAGCCGTCGATCAGGTCGAAGCCTGATACTGTGATTGAAGAGGGATCGTCTTCCCAAAAGGTTGAATCGCCTAAAGATGTGGACAATTGGAGCCATGTGAGCACCATCGATGGACGTGGCCTTTCTGAGAAGGTTTCTAAAAAGCCTCCACCAAGTACCTCCACCTTCAAGCAGACCGAAAAGAGTGAAGCGAGCGAAAAGAGGGAACAGAGTGACAAGAGTTCCAAGTCCCTTTCGGTGATATCAGCACTGTCCTCTGGCGTAGACGAAAGCACCACTATCAAATCAGCCCACAAGAGTGATCTCTCGGTAGAGCACTTTATCGACGATTCGAGTGAAAGTGCTGAAAATGGTAGCATCTCGAAGCCAAAATCCAAACCAAAAGAGGAACCTGTACGAAAGTCTCCACAGAAGGTCAAGACTCCAAAGACTCCAATTCAGCAGCAGTCGCCGCGACCGATCCACAAGAAGGAGCCAGTGAAGCCGATTCCCAACAGCAAAAGTGTCACCCCAAAGGCGCAACAAACTCCAAAGTCGAAGAACATTGTGAGTGTCAAGTCATCACCAAAGTCCTCAAAGGGCAAATCTAGCAAACCAAGTGCTATTCCAAGTTCCACTTCACCTTCGGTTAGTTTGACTAACTCGCCAACTGATGGTGGTCTTCAGCACCACCCAAATTCCCCTGCTCACGAGACCCAACCTCAGGTGTTGGGTACAAAAATTGTTCGTGTGTCACGTTTTGTGGTAATTAGCCATTTGAGCTTTAGAACTTTTTTATATTCGATTTTCCCCCTACCAGGCCCAACCAGCTCCCCCATTCCAACCGTCAAACCCGTTCATCATGTACTGGAACGAGTCAGTGGCCGGTCCAATCCCGTCGCACAACTTTCTGGCTCCCAAATCGGCAATTCTCGTGTGTCGCGTGCCAAACTGTGCTCAGGGTCATGCCTCACTCCTCACTGTAAACTTTCAACAGTATGCGTTCTACATTTTGGTCGATCATCAGCAGACCATCGCCAACCCGCAAACCCAGGCAAGTGCGCAGCCGCAGAAGCAGCAGCAACAGCAGGAGCCAGCTGTCAAAAGTTCCAAAAGCCGAAAAGGAAATCCAAAGTAGCCAACTTCAACTTGAAAAGCCAAAGATGGAAGCTTTGGAGCTTCAATCCAAAACTAATTATTATCATTATTAAAACTGTTTAAACTTTAATAATAAATTTTAAATTTCATTTTAAAAATGAATTTATTAATTTTATTATTTTTACAAATTCGCGCGGTAAAACAATGAACTAATCCCAAAACAGTGAATCCAAAAAAATGTACCTTTTGTCCTTAAAAAATTCCCCGAAAGTAATTAGAAAACAAATATTTTCGAAAGTCTAGTAATTTTCTCCTGTTTCATAAACAGAAAACTTATAAAATTCCACGAAAACTAATTTTTTGTTGATTATCATAAACATAAATATTTGGAAAATGATAATAAAGTAAAATGGAAAACAACTGAAAAACAAACTGAAAATTCTCGGTAAAAAGTTGCTTTTTAGTCGGGAACATAAAAAACATATAAATTGAACTAATTACAAAACAACACACAAAATATTATAATGACAAAAGTTTTTTATAATGTTTTGTACCGTAATTAGGAGAACAAACAAAAATAATTAAAATGTGTGTCTTTAGAAGTGGAATATTTGTAAGAAAGTTGAGCTGCTTTTCCGGTTCTTTGAATTCTTAGAATTGACAATTTGAAACAAAGTTTTATTTGGTTAAAACATTTGAATGGGATTCCTAATTGAGGAAAGTTCCACGGAACACTTCACTGCAGTGCATTTGTAAATATTTTGTCCTTTTACAAACTTGAATGAGTAATATTCCAAATTATTACTATCATTTGTGGTGTGAAATTATATTGACTCTATCCCCTTTTCATGCATTTGTGCGTTTGTTTGGTCTAATCAAACAAATGTAAATGAAAATTTCCACTACAAAGCAGACGAGTGCAAGCGCCAGACCGATAAAGTAAATGTAAATGTACGCTAAAATTGTGTATTTGCTTTCGTCGTGCGATGAGCCTGATGATGAAGATGAATCAGAATTATTCGGTGGTCTGAGTAGCTTTTCGGTTGAGCTCATCGATTCGAGCTGATCCAGTGGTGTGCCAGTGGCGAGTGCCTTACGGAAGTTTCCCGTCGCAATGGTGCGGTCCACCTTGTTCGTCAGACCAAAGTAGTAGATGTAACGAAATCTGACGAGATAAAATGGAAAAATTTAATAATTCAATTGACTATTATTTGATTATATATGCAAAGTTGACGGAGGAAGTATGCATCACCAAATGGTAATCGTAAATTAAATTGAATTGAATTATCACATTATCCCAAAATGTCACCTACAGTCGGGCGAGTCGATGCTTGCGTGTGTGGTCCAAACTTTTGCGTATTGCATAGTTTCCAATTGAGGAGACAAAGCCCTCCCGGGAGATGTGAAAATTGACGGTCGAGTAGTGGTGCCGGACGAGTTCGGCATATTCACGCGAACAGACGAGAATTGCATTCTCGTGCAGTACTGTTTGCAGGGTACTGATGGAGCCCACGTCGTCATATGAGATGAGCACTGTTTGTGGCATAAATGATGGAAATTTCTGAAAAAGATGAAGAAACGCCGACCAAAAAAATAAATAAATAAGTGAATAAAATTAAGAATATGAAAAACTTGAAAAAGTACATGGAAAAATCAATATCGAAACCTATCTATCATTATATTTGATTAAAAAATAATCATCATAAAGATCGTAATCAAAAATGTATGAGTCAAGCATTCGTAATGAACTTGAGAAAATCTCATGAGAAAATGTCACCAAAACTCGATGAATTACTCAAGTTGACCTTAAAAATTTTCCATATTTGACAAACTATCTTGGGACAAAAAATACTGGAACAAATAAGTTTGTTAATTCTTAAATTTTTTAAGAAAAAAAAACAGAAGCAAATACTTGAACTGAATTTTTAATAGAATAAATAAATAAATAAATGATGCATGCAGAATTTTTTTTGCAGAAAAAACGATTCCACTTTAAATGCAATTAAAGTTTGCGTTGTTTGTTTTTCTGTGTCTAATTTCATTTCTAATATTACTTTGTAAAACAAATTTTTGTTAGTACTTTCTAATCTGTAAAAGCTCACTGTCTGAAATTAATACTTTGAAATAGACAGACAGACAATTTGTAGAATGAAGTAGAATTTTAAGCCTCGAAATTACCGTTATTTGTTATTCCTTATCAAACTCATTCTGTAATAAATTCTTAAATAGGGTTTTTATAAGTCAAATCTATCTTTTTAAGACTGTCTGGGACACAGAACATATCAAAGACACAATGTATAAAAATGTAGGAAATCTCAGACAATCTTAGACAGTAAAGCAGCAGCAGCAGCCAACAAATAAAAAAACTCATCAAAAGCAGTCGTAAAGACAGAGTCGCTATTTCGTGATTAGCATAATTAAACATTTCCGAGTGAGACATTGCGTTAGTTCAATTCTACAGGATAAACGAATTTGAGTTAATTTTAATCAAAATAAAAAACTTTCCAACAAATATATAAGATCTAGCTACCACTTTACAAATATCATTAACTTTTCTCAAGTGAACGCAGCACTTGATAAGGCACACAAAATCTAAATTAATGAAAATATATATATTTTAAATTATTGATATATTTCAGTAAAAAAGTGTATTAACTTTGGAAGTTTTCCATTTAATTAAAAATCATAAGAAGGATAAAAATAATGTTAAACTACTAATTCCTTTGATAACTTAATAAGAAAATCAAGTGCTTTCCAGAAATCTAAAAAGTCGATTACGAGTGTATACGATTTAAGTAAAAGGCAACAGACTTCAGAAATCATTAAGATTATTGAACTTAGTAAATATTATTGGATATTAGTAGTTTTTATATCAGGCAACTAATTAATGAATTATAAAAAATACGATTCTTGGAAAATTTCCAGTAATCCGAGTATAAAAAGGTCAATGGACAAGAAGAATGTTTAGGGAAATTTTCCAAAAGAATTTACCTCTTTAAAAATATAGTACGACGAAGACTGCTGTTCGATGAGAATCTTAAAGTCTTTGGCCATTTGATACAGTTGAGCAAATGTGTCAAACTTGAATTGTCCCCTCGATAGGAGAAGGGCGGTAATGTCCGAGGCAAAAAGTTGACGCAGCAAAAAGGTGGCAAATACCCAGATTATGAGTGGATTTCGGTGAATTGCTCGAGAGTCGCTTGATAGTGGCACCGTTCCTGGAATATTTTAAAGTTTAAAATTAAGCCTTTAGAGTCAAGAACCAATACCTTGTCCCAAAAATATCGCAAACATATCCGTATAATTCGCCAAAATAGCAAAGCCACAGCCCAACTTGTAACTCACAGCTTTGGCCGTATCCAACCAATTAATTGCTCCATAAATCAAAAAGAACACACCAATCAGCAGCCAAATGCGCACCGAAAAGGACGAGAAAATATTCCACGGACTTTCACTGATTCGCGCCTTTGGATAACTAAATATGGTCAGCATCTCCTTCTGTGGGATCAAATATTCAAATTCGAGTATTTCTTCGCGTCTATTTGTGTTTGAGAAGATGTGTGGCAAAAAGTCGGCTTTCTATAAATAAAATATAAAGTCCATAAAAATATAGCGAAAATGATCAATCAAAAATCAAATCAAATCACTACTTTTTGATCGATCAGTGAGAGAATTCCATTCCAACTTCCATTGACAATTCGACCACCATAATCCACATTTGAGTGTTGAAAATTGATGCTACAGGCGTAAATAGATTTAAAATAAATGAATTTTTCAAAAGATCAAAATTTCCTTGCCTACAGCGAAGATAACGGAGAATTAGGAAGAAAATTTCGTTATGAGTTGAGCAAATGTAAATTTTGGAATCACTTGGTGAGCGGTAAATCTAGAAGTAAAACAAATGTTTGATTTTAATTAAACCTTTACAAATATCCAAAATAAAATGAGCCAAAAATTACTTCATTAAAAAATAGCCCCGCAATCAAGTGACAAGAAGGCTGCGCAGCTTTATGCGCAGAAACAGTAAAGGGTGAATGTTGAAGCAGTGTCGGTGGGTACATTGTCTGATTATTCCAATGGAAGCAATACTTTTCAATGATGGACGAACTCATTTGGAAGAATCTCCTTTGTTCTGTTGGGCTGTCCAACAACAAGAAAACAAAGAATGCAAACACAAATACAAACACACATTAAATAAGGCTAATAAAAACACTCATAAAGATGAAGAAGAAAAATAAAAACATCTCAAGAGATATTGAACAAATCGCTCTAATATTAAGAAAATACAAAACATTATTACACTGTCGATTATTATGAAACAATAGCAATAAAACACAGAACACAAACAAAGACAAACAGCAAAAATGAAGAGTAATGTGATTTTGTTTGGTTCGTTTATTACGAATAAAAATATATAAAGAGAAGTATTTGCTCGATTATGATTGCAAGTTGCAACATCACAGACTATTAGAAGTTGTAGTAATGTTTTTTAAATGGAAATTATTGGAAAACAATTGAACAAACAAACAATTTCATAACAATTAGGAACAGAATGTAATGTCTTTAGTCCTTCTTGGAATGCAACGTTTTATGAAAGGCAAAAGTTAATCGTTTTTTCAGAACTTTTGTGTAGTGGCCAAAAAACAATTGAGGGAAAAAATTCAATGGATCAAAGAAAGGGTTTGGTTCTTTGTTCTCAAAACGACCTTTTGCCGATGGAACAATTGAGAAATTTTTTTCATGGGAAAGTGGACAACAAAGAAATAAAACATAATTTCTCGGTTTTCACTTGCATTCACGAATTTTTCGCCGCTATTGGGTGGTTTCTGTATAGATTTGTTCCAACCATTAAGAAAAATACAGAAATCTTTAACAGAAAAATAAGAACAAAAGTCAGAAAGTGAGAATTTAGACACATTCCATAGTTATTACCGCCAAAAAATCAACATACAATAATTCTCTCACGAAATCAAATTAAGGTTGTTATTGTTTCTGTTAAGAAAGAAATTATTCGGCAAAATAATAGCGAAAGAATAATTGAGAAAAATTAAATGGGGAAATTATTATGATTGACTGTGAAGGTGGCAAAGTAAAGTAAAGTAAAGTGTGCAATCAAAACATATATAAATGTAACTGTGCATTAGAGCGAAGAAGAAGGCGAAAATTGGACATAATTGAAGGCTTTGGTAAAAGAATCCGAGAAAGCTTTGGCTAGTTGAGTTGAATTAATCGGGTGGTTGTGAAAAATATTCAAGGAAAAAAATGAGAATAAAATCATGAATTTTCCTTAAAAATAAGAAAAAAATCGAAGGTCAAGAACACTCTCTGGTAAATATAGAAAATACAAAAAGTAAAACGTGTGAATTACTTGAAAGAAGTTTTAATTTAAAAAACAAACACAGGCGCGCAAATGTTTATTGGTTAAATAAAAAAAAATCTTTTATTTACATTCCCTTCAATTTCAGAAAGTCTCAAAGAATTTGACAGAGACTTGTAGACGAATTTGATTTGTTTTCGAGTTATAAATAGAATACCAAACACAACAACAAATTCAAGTTTACTTGCAAGAGATCACATGCGATCGCGCCTCTCAGGGGAGTTTAATTAAGAGAAAAATATATATCGAGATTTAAAGTTCGAACAAACGAAAAGTACGAACAACATTTTAAATGAAAATAAGAAAGTAAGAGAATAAAGTAAATAATATTGTTAAATTCATTTAAAATGTCAAACATCTTCGACAAAATATTAAAGTCACGCGCCTGCACTTGAAATATTAATTTGATTTAAAAGTTTGATGATGCTGATTTTTCCTTTAAGGAAAAAGCGAGAGAAAACAATCTCGTGTGTTTAAGCGTTTTAGTTGAATATAAAATACTTTGTTAATGCAATATCGTTTTAGTTTTGTTGTTGTTGTTTTTCGGTAAATAATATTAAATGTTCATTAAAAATTAATGAAAATTGTGTTTATAAATGATATTTTGTTGGCCAAATGCTATAAGAACAGGCAATAAATTCTATTCTTGGAAACCAAATATCATTATGCACATGCACTGACCAAAAATGACCGGATAGAATTTATATTGGGTTATAAATAATTGATTTAACGTTATTGCCGTTTGCCATTCACATTGCCGTCACGAGTAAAAGTATCAAACACTATGCATAGAATAGCTAATTTGTGAATTTCTTATCCGCCGTTTTCCTCAAGCTCTCAATCTAAAACTGCAAGATTTGCTAAATTAGCAAAAACAAACGATGGTTTTATTCTAAAAGACAGAAGACTTGAATCATGAGATGCTCTACGTCACTCGCAGACACACATTTCATAAATGAAACATAGAATGCACTAAGAGTAAGTGAATCACGAGGCTAATTTTGAGTTTCGTGGAAATTTTTGAATATCCCCATTTTATGAAAACCAGTTGGAGGCAAACAAAACAATCAGAATATTCGAGAGACAATGTCGTCCAATTGAATTGTTGTAAATGTATGCTTTCGTCATGTTAAACACATGGAAAATTAACCGGAAAATATCTTTTACAAAAAAATTCTAAAAATACATCAACGGTTTGGTTTCAACTTTTTTTTAAAATATAAAATCAATTCTTCTTGATATAATGTCAAATGATTTTCAATTGTTCTTTATTTAATTAAATTAAATTTTAAAACCACCCTAAACAGTAATTTGAACTCAAAATTTTCTACACTATAAAAATAGATATTTATAATTAAAATTGGGCTTTTATAAAATTGAGTTTGAGTCTGAAATTCAATTAAGGAATATTTTCAAGTAACCTATTTTCAAATTGTTTTTATAATAAATTATAATAATTGGCAATTTAAGCAAAGTGTGAAAAAATACGCAAAAAATGTAGTTTAATAACAATGTTACTAAAAAAGGTTTTTTAACACCTTAACACTTTCGAACCAATTAATTATGATTCTATGTCTTTGCAAAATTGCTGTCGTAACAAAGTTTTTCAAAGCAAAATTCCCGGAAAACCTCAAACTCCCATAAAAACATTGAATTTAAGCATAACAAAGCAGCAAAAAGGATGATCATTAAGTGCAGCACCTTTAATATTTATTGTTATTACACGAAACCGAAAAAAAAACATAAAATTCTGTAGAAAAAATATACAAAACGAGACAGACAAAAGATTTGCGTATAATTTATCATTATTAGTCTCATATATTTTCTTTGTTGTTGTCATAGCTTTTATTACACAAGATATTATTCATATGCAAAATTCAAATTCCTGGAAATTTTAATCTAAAAATTTTATTATCATTTCTCTTTCATGTGAACAGAGAAATTATTATGCAAGATTCGATAATATTTGTTCCAACAATTTCATGAGAATTTTCTCCATTTTTTCTTGAGAAAATTTAAATCAAAATTTCGCTACAAAAAAAATATCGAAGTTATCGAGTATTTTTCGAAGTGTAATGTATTTTGAATTGTGATTAAATTTGAGTGGCGGTTGCTTAGCTACAAAATTTGTAACAAAAATAGAAAAAACCACGTCAAACAGAAATAACAAAACAATAATTGGGCTCATACAAAAAAGCAATAAACTGGCAAAACCAAAACCGAAACTAAAATTGCAACCAAATTGAATCATGTGAGTGTAGTATCGTTCACAAAGTGTGTGTTTCGAGGCTTAATTAGATTATTTCTCCTCTTGGCTATTTTGTGTAGTACTCTACTCTGCGGTACTGCGAATGAACTTTTATTGTATATATTGTTTTACAAAATGAAGATAGAATTGGTAATCATATTCTCGATATATATCCACTCATATGACCTTTATATCTGTTAATTGAAACAAAAAATAGGCCAAAAACACAGTAAACATTGCAACTTCAAACTATTTCAATTTCGAAAACAGCCACCAGAACCAGAAATTGTGTGCTAATAACACAACAATACAGTAACAAACATTGTGAATTGAAACTTAATTGGAGTTGCAACGCAGAAAAAAATTCCAAGTGGTCTGTGTTTTGCTTGCACAACAGCAACAGAAAATATTCGTAGTCTCTGAGGCTATTAGTATTGGAAGATTTGGTTTATTGTTGTTTCATTTCATTATTTTATTAATATTATTATTATTGTAACTAATGTCCATTATTTCACAATATGTTTGCAACATGTATGTACAAAAAATACAAATATAATTGCAAACAAAACCATTGCAACCATGAAAGAGAAAAAAACAAAGACAAAGACAAAACAGATACACAAATTATTCGAGAAAGTTGAGACACTAATATATTTGCTTGCTTCTTATTGTTTTTGTATTAAGATCAACTCATGGGAATTTGAGAGAGAAAAACAGAGACTACTAATTCTGTACATTCTTAATGATATATCGAGTTCAAAAATATATATATTTATTTATTCTTTTAGTAGCATCATTTCGAAATAATAACTCAAGAGTCTAAAGTCCAGACGCATAAATATGTATTATTTGAATTATTTTAAAAAAATTTCAGTTTAATCCGGTCTATAAGGAATATTTTTTATATTAGATAAGGTCAATGTATTTTAAAAATAAAAAATAAGAATATTCTTAGTATGAGTTGAGTGCATTCTTCCAAAAAGCTTTGCTCTTTTCTTGAGAATAATTTAAACAAGTTATGATGTTTTTCTTAATAATTTTTAATTAAGTAATTCTTTTGCCAAGAAAAAAATGCTTTGACTAATGTACGTTTAATTGCCGGAAGTTCAAGCTTAAATATTTTGAAGCTTATGCACAAAAAAACAATGAAACTTAATTGCAATTGTGAAAAAAAATCCATAGCAACTTAAAGCTAAGTTTACTGTTGGCATTTTCTATGAGTTTTTGGGGCACTTTTACAAAAAAAAGTAACATTAATTGCCATTTAATGGAAATGTAAGAGTTTCTCCGTAAGGACAGTAATTAATCAACATTATGTCATAATTAAGTAGCTAAGTGACTTGATTTATTCATACATAACAACTTTCTTCTCTTGTAGATTTAGCATAAAACTTTGTCATTTTACTTAATTTGTCGTTGTGTTGAATTTTTGTGAACATTTTTTTGAATTCTTCCTAGAATTTCTTCTGCTAAATGATTTTGAGTTCCAAATTCCTGTGAATGAACACAATCTCTCAATCTGTACACGAGTTAACTGAACGGAAATCTAATTTTAAATCTCGATTTTTTGAGTGTGTTCAGTGCAGTTACCTCTCTTAATTCAAATTGTGTTTGGGTGTAAATTAAATCGAATGGAATTTAATTTATTCATTAAATTTTTTCGTTTTCACGTCATCCGTTTTAAATTCCTTGTAATTCGCTTTTTACATTACATTACAAAACTGATGATTTAATTTATTTGAGTGTTACTTAGTAAATTTGATAATTTTATTATATTGATTTTGAACGAAGAAAACAGATAGGGTCCAATTAAGTCTCACTCTGTACTCCAAAGAGAGACACAGTTTTAATAAAATTAGGTACAAATGTACTCGCAATGTTGAGTGAGTTACTGTACAATGTATTACAAGCAAATTCAATTTCAACTAATTGCATTGATCAACCAAAGAAAGAAAGAAAGACTTGATCAATTTAATAAACTCGCAATCGAATTATGAACATTTTATTTTAAAATTCATGAACATTTTTCCCGCGCCGAATTTTACGAGAATGAAAATCTAATTTTGATTGTTGAGTAATTAAATTTAATAATCGCAAAAGTCGATTAGCGCAAACTGTCTGGCCGCGATAATTTGTCAATGGCCGTACATTGTAACAAAAGTCACTTTCTGTACAGTGTACGGTGTTTGCCTTATGTCGTAATAATATAACATAATATAATGATACAATTTCAATGTCTGTACAATGTCTTGTCTGGCCTGTCTATTAAAACAAGTATTTTCCATTACAACATACATCGAACAGCTCAATAGAGTGATATACGACAACCCAAGACTTGTGTGTGTGTATAACGTGGGGGCCATTCATTGATAACGGTTAATTGCTTCGTGTCTATAATCTAATCGTAAATTTATTTGTCTGACAGGAATGACTGATAGTTTGAGGTATGACAGACTCTGTCCGGGTGAGTCCATTAGAGATCAATCAAAGGTTCAATTGCAATACAATCCCGTTCATAACAAAAGAGAACGACAAACTATCTATAAAGATAACAAAATGCATAACCTTTTGTTGATAGAGAAGTACCCAATAGACCTCCACCAGTTGTGAATGGAATCCTCAATTGTGTTGAAAGCGGACTATGCTCACATTAATTAGGCAATCGACCTGGCCGCTCACGTATACATACACGATATCATCAATAGCAATAATACGATTAATTATCGCTCAAAGGGAAACAAAACAAAAATGCCGGATTTTTGCTTTCAAAGTCCAACCAAACGTAACTCAATTAATTAAGCGGCAACTGTTTACTGTCCTCAAAGTTATTTGTATTAAACCAATTGACAACTATTCTTGATAGTGACACAAAATTGGAATGTGAATTATTTTTGGCCTGTTCAAATATAACGTATCACGAAATAATTATGTCAAATAAATGAACCGATTGTTATATATCATGAGTAATAAAACTCTCATAAAATCTCTCATTTTAGCCTCTATGAAATGTCAATAGTTCATGAGTTTGATAGCTAATTCAATTACACCAAAAATAGATTTCACTTTATTATAGCTCTGTGTATTAGTTTTTGAAGGCACTTAAGGCACTACAGCGAATCACATTATTAATAAGCGAGTCCTATCATGTCCTGTGGAATAAGTTTAACAACAAAAGGAAGTTGTTAGCGAAAGTGTTCTTCATCTTAAGTCTAGGAGGATTCTTTATTCATCTTGAAATTTTGTTGTAAAATTTTCCGTTTTAAACACTCAAAAGCGTGCGTCATAAAAAAAATCTGCTATAGCAATAAATTGTCTCTAAATTTTATGTTTTAATTCAATTAATTCTTTTAAAATGTAGATGTAGTTAGCAATTTTATTACTCAATTTTAAAGCTTAGATTTTATATTTGAGGAAATAATATATTTGACTTATGGGAATCGTGTTTCTCATAAAAAGTCTGTTTTTAATAAATCTGACACAAAAAATTACGCAACAATTCTCTCATGTGATGTTTGCTTATTGAACAAAAAATTTAATTAAGATGATTGCCTTTTAGTTGTACTTTTTGTTTTGGTTTGAAGTCTTGGAAGATTTAACAAAGAAGAGAAGGAGGAAAGTGCTTGATAAATATTGACTTAATAAAAATTTGCGCACTAACGTTAAGTATTTTGTGTCATTAAAACATTAGTTTTGTTTTTATCGTACATGGATGTGACATTGTCTGTGTGTGGGAGAGTCTGTTGCTGACCAGAACTTGCATTAATATTATGAAATTATGAAATAATATAAAATAATCTACATAACAAACTAATCTTTATTTTTTGTCTGTAATCTTTTATGATTTTTTTTTCTAGTCTAGTGGTTTGTTTGTTTGTGGTATTATCATTATTTTTATTTATCTGACTGAACGAGTGAGGGAGTTTTTTTAATGCATCGACTCAAAAGATTTGCTGGACAAAATTATTTGTTGGCTGTTTATCACAATTGTCAGACACAGAGACAAACAGACAGACACAAACATACAGCCTTGGGATTTTGTGTCTGTGTGTCTGTGATGGAATTTTGTGTGTTGATGATTAAATATTGATAAAAGCTGGCTGCATTGCAAAATATCCAAACATACAGTGGTTACTCAATTACGACACAATTTCGAAATCCTTGCGAATATTCGTTGACATTTGATTAGAATAATTTCAATTAAAATTATATTTTTTTACTGGAACAAACATACTACAAATAGAATGATGAAATAGGATGATGATGTCGAAATTCGATTATCCCAAATGGTTCGCTCAAACCCTCTTGAGAGCCTAAGGCACTAACTGGTGATGATGATCTCCAATGTTTGTTTTTGGTTAAATGAATTATTTGGGAATTTGAAACAAAGAAAGGTCATTGTGTTGCGTTTTAATATGTGAATATTCTATCTAGGATTTGAAAATTAAATATATATATATATATTTCTAACTGTTAGTCTAAAATTTGCGTTCTTTAATAAGATATTGGTGGCACACTGTAATACATAAATAACTCACAAATATATCGTGAGATAAACAAATAATTGGCAATACTCGAGTACTGTGAGTAAATAGTGACAAAAATGTAGATGTAAAGTGAAAAACTTATCGCAACATCTACTCATCTAAAGTATCGATGCCAAGTGTGTCATTGAATCAGCAGCATCATCATCATCGATTAATATTGTAATATTTAAACATACTACCCATTTTATTCCCATACACTACCATCTATCTCTACATCGTTCATTTAGTACGAAACGCCATCTTCTTAACATGCATCAAATTTTACGCTCTCTCACTCATATATAAAGTGATGTCTGCGTGAGTGGATTGAGGAAATACAACGACGCTGCGTTAAACTTTCTCTATTAATAATAATTGTGTTATATTCTGCATCACTGCGTCAATTACAACTTTTGTGTGCAAGATGGCCTCTATTGTTGTCGAACTGGCCTCAGGCCCTGCTTGGGTTATTGTTATTAATGCTGATTGGCACTTTTGTTCAAGGCGGAAGTCCCTACAGTAATCCACACTTTGTGGGCAATCGCACCGTGATCACTCATTTGATGCAATGGAAATTTGAAGACATTGCCACAGAGTGTGAACATTTCCTTGGTCCGTATGGCTACGGTGGTGTGCAGTTGTCGCCGATTAACGAACATGCGGTACTTGGAAACCGGCCCTGGTATGAGCTCTACCAGCCTGTCAGTTATAAGATCCAGTCAAGAAGTGGTACAGAAGCTCAGTTTAAAAATATGGTTGAACGTTGTAATAAGGTTGGGGTGAGGATTTATGTGGATATCGTACTGAATCACATGACTGGTGGTCAATCAGGTAGGTTATTGGGATTATGAATTATTGAGATTATGTAACCGTTTTATATGATTAACCCTATTTTTAGGATCCGGTACCGCTGGATCACATTACGACGGAAACACTCTCCAGTATCCGGGTGTTCCATTTGGACCAAATGACTTTCACGGTCACGAATCGTGTCACTCGTCAGATCTCGAGATCCACAATTACGACAACTCAGAAGAGGCACGAAACTGTCGACTCTCAGGTCTGCGTGATCTCAAACAGTCCTCAGACTATGTTCGCACCAAACAGTTGGAATTTCTCAACCATATGATCGACATTGGTGTGGCGGGCTTCCGGTCTGATGCATCGAAACACATGTGGCCAGGCGATCTAGAGGCAATCTACAACAAATTGCACAACCTCAATACTGCCTACTTCCCGTCAAACAGTAAACCCTTCATCTATCATGAGGTGATTTACTATGGTGGCAATGGCATCAAGTCTGGCGAGTATACCAAACTTGGCCGGGCTATTGAATTTCACTACTATCGTGAGTTGGCCGGTGTGGTGAGACATAACAATCCTGCGAAATATCTCAAAAATTTCGGTCAAGACTGGGGAATGGTGGCGAGTGAGGATGCGTTGGTAATGGTGGATAGTCATGATTTGCAACGGGGACATACTGGGGACTTGAATGTGAATATCAACTATTTCGATTCGAGAAAGTTGAAGATTGCCACGGCGTTCATGTTGGCCTGGGATTATGGTGTACCACGGGTGATGAGCAGTTATCATTGGAACCAGAAGATTGAGGGAGGTAAAGACGTGAACGATTGGCAAGGTCCACCATCCGACTCGAGTGGACACATCATGAGTGTGAAACCCAACGCCGATCTCACCTGCAACAAAGAATGGATCTGTGAACACCGTTGGCGACAAATCTACAATATGGTTCGTTTCCGTAATGCCGCCGGTACGGCACCGGTTCAACATTTCTGGAACAATGGTGACTATCAAATTGCATTCTCACGTGGAAACAAAGCATTTGTCGTGTTTAACATGCAAGATGGCGCTTCTCTGAGCAATCATTTCCAAACTGGTCTACCTGCTGGAACCTACTGTGATGTCGTAACGGGTAATTTGGAACTCGGCAAATGTACTGGACATAGTATTACTGTGGATGGATCTGGTGCAGCGACAATTTCTATTGCCGCCACAGCCGAGGATCCTTTTGTGGCAATTCATGTGGGAGCTAAACACTAAAACAAAAATGTTTAAAAATAAAATATAAAACAAAAATAAAATACCGAGAAAATATAAATCAAAATTAATTGTCTGTAAAAAATAGAAATAGAAATAAAAATGTGGTTACAAGAGGAAAAAAGTTCAAACGACACCACAATTTTCCACACCAAAACACAAAATCATTTGGGACTTTTAAAACTTGAAAAGTAAACATTTCCGAGTAAAAGTTGTTAGTTAGTTTGTTAGTTAGTCTAGAGTAACTAATTTAACCAATACACAGGAGAGATTATAACTATCATTATTTCTAAAAATAAAATCATTTATTCAAATTTATTCTTTGACAAATTCACATTACTCGAATTAATGTAGAAAAAAATTAGAATTTCGCTAATTTTGTATTATTTAGATTTTTTTATTCAACATCATGACACGTGTATTGGAAAAAAATGTGTAAACATGCAGATTTTTGTGCTCTACACAGCAAAAAACAAATGTTAGGTTCAATGTAATGGTAAGTAGTGTTGTAGTGCTTCTCAACAACACAACAACAACTCAATTCTTTTGGGTTCTCAAGGGAAGCGTTCAAGTTTTTGTTCTTGGAATAGGTAAATGGAACTTCTAACAGTCAACAGACAAAATAATCTTACAGGCTGAATAGTTGTAAATAGATGTACATTTCAATTAGAATTATCAGAATTTTTTTTATCAAACACACATTGTACAATATGCACTTGGACTGGAGGTATGACGCAAACACAAGTACCCACATGTGTCCTAATTTTTTTTGCTGTTTCTTCCACTCCCCGGGTTAATCAGATATATAAAATATTCAAATTGATCCCTTTTTGTTTGTCTTTTCTTTTTCTTAAGTAGTTTTAGTGCATACAAAAGCCTACACGATTACAAAGTCAATTGGCATGAAACAGTGTACTGTGTACTAATACAGAGTGAATTTGCATCGAAATTTCTTTAATTCTCAAAAACCCCAACAAAAAAATCCTCATATTGAAACACACGATTCTCCGAACAATCCAAAGATAGTATTATTATAATTCTTGACTTGAATTGACTATTTTTTTTCTTGAATCTTAATGTAAGGATCTCAATTGTAGGGATTCGCGAGAATTTGTTTTTCTATATAGATTCTCTGGAATTGAGAAGGATAGGAAGAATTATCTCGTTAAGATTTGATTTAGAAAATGAGATATATTACACTTCTCGGTAATACTTTGCAAAATGTGTACGAAAAAAAACTTCTGCTTTTTTCTATGAATTGCATACAAAATACAAACAGAAATTATCTTGAAATAGAAATAGAAATAAAATAAAATTCATTCAACCAACTAATCTTTCGAGGACAGAATTGAACAAAAATAAAATATTTGAAGAACGTACGTTTTCTCTGAGATAAAAACGGAGAAAGTTTGCACAAAATGAGATAATTTGAATTATTGATTTTAATTTTTTTGCGTTGATTTTGAAATTCATTCAAAAAAGTACATTCGCTATACTCTTTGGTTTTTTTAAATCTTGAAAACAATTTTAGTTGACTTTTGAATAAATTATGAAATGTGTACACAAAAGAAGAAGAGACATTTTTCTTGGAAAATCAAATATCAACAAATTGATTAAACAAAACAAAAACTCGAAAGTAAATTAAATATAGAAAAGAAAATATTCTTTTCCAAGAATCGGCAATTTTTTTTTCGTTTCATTCAAAAGGCCCTTAAATGTTTAATCAAAAGTTTGAAAAGTGAAAAAAGCAAGAACAAGAAAAGTAGTCAAAATAAACCAAGTTTGTTGAAATAAGAAACGTATGAAGACATACGCAAATAATATTTGTCATCATTTTTAAATTATTACGAAATAGTAATATTCTCCAGAATATTTCTCAAAAGTATATATTTCTGTATTTGACAGTGTTTGTCTTTGTTTCTTTTATTAAACACAACGAATGTCTTAGTTTCACTACATTTTCGCAATGTTTGATTTTTTGAGTGGGAGAATTTTTTTTGTTATTAGACAAGAACAAACAAAGCATGAATCTATTTAATAACTTTAAAAATGCATTCTAAAAATTCATATTTTTAAAAACTAAATTAAATATTGTCAATTCAAAACGTTAAATAACAAACTTATTATGTTCAAAAATTAATGGAAAATATAATTCCTGAAAGAAAACTCGTGTTCCACATAATTTAAACCGCCTACACACAAATGATATGTTGAAAATATTTGTTCTTTTCATTTTATATTGTGAAATTGTGAACTTTTGGAAATTGATATTTAAAATAATATCGAGTTTGGTGAGTGTGATTGCGAAATTATGGTTAAAATATTTCTTTAAATTTAAGTTTTCATTATAATTTTTGCTCAACAAGAAAGACAATTTAGCTGAAGTAGAATGTATTTACTTGAGTGTACTTTTCTTCATTTTGAAAGGTACAATTTACAACATTTGTCAATTACGAAAGCACCTTGAACTTTTCTTCAGGTTGTGCAGAGAAGCCATACGTCAAGACAATTGAGAAGGTAATTGAGAAATTACTTTGAAATCGATTTATAATTTGCTTGCTCACATTTGAATTAAGAGTGTTGTGAAAACTTTTTTCTGTTCAACTACAGACAAAATCGATTCTTTGAATGAATGAGATTTTGAAGAAGTAATTTTTTATAAATAGATTTATTAAATCAAACTTTAAAGAAAAGTACAAATTTCGTACAAACTTGTCATAGATTCAATTAATAATTGTAATAACCAAAACAAAAAGTCCTAATTTTTAAATTTGCAAATCCCAAATTCACAAATTTAAAATGTTGAATATAATTTCAAAATGTCAAGCTTCTTTTCTACAAAGAAGTACAACAAAATCATCCCATCCGGAATTAAGAAAATTTATTCAAATTGAAAGTTTAGATTTGCGCTTCGTTTCACAAACTCAAACTCAAACTCAAATTATGTGAACGCACAATTTAAATTAGGTGTGTACAAAGCCTATTCAGAGATGATGTAACAAGAAAAAGGTAAATACACGATTTCAACATGTGAATTGTATACAATGTATCTTTTCAAATGTGCTCGCAAATTTAAATTGCTTTTTACAACTTAAGAAACGAATAAATAAGTGACTGGTAAAGATTCTGCTTCTAAACTTTAGGTTGTTGGGTAATTTCCTTATTACATAATAGAACTTGAAAGGCAAACTCACATTCTCACATTATAAAACATAATACAAAGTAAATGGAAAAGTTGTTTTCACTGCAGAACGCTCAAAAGAAAAGAAGAAGAAGATATGAAAGTAAATGTTGGTCCCGGATGGTCATCAATTTTCTGATTTTAGGGTTTGGGAGACTATTAATTCTCACTGTATGTTTGGACGTACTATCTGAAAATGTGATTCGCCTGTTTCCGATAGTCATAATAACAATTCCCAGAATATACAAATGGAAAAGGATTTATTTATCAATAATATACACATTGACTTTGGTAAACAAGATAAGAAAATACAAATATACAAAGTTAAACATGTTGTATTTGAAAATATTAAATAAATGTACACGAAAATAGAATGTGAAAATCAATGACACAAAACGGGGGGAAAATGTTGTTTCTGATTGAACCAAAAAAATACAGGAAAATAGCCATGAACGGCCCATTCATAGAACCTATACACACTAATGAGGTCAATTCGATAAGACACAAATTGAGATAAATGATATTTCGGGTCCAACTACTACAAATTACCGAGCTATTAGTTCAAACTATTCCAACACAAATAGTGAATACATGCGGCAAATGTAATTTCACTGAAAATTCCCAGAATCCCCCCACCCAAACTACTACTATTTATATTATTTAACCGAATTTCAACCAAATTGCTACAATGTTTTTGTGTAAAACTAATCAAGTGCATTTTGTATTGCATATTTATTTTCTATACACGATAAGTACATAACAGTGGGGAAAATTCCTGGAAAAATAGAACACTAATTAGTAATTCACATATGTTCGAAATTTGCACTAGAATTATTTATTTTATTCTATGCCTAATAATATTTTCAGCTGTTAATTACGTTTGAATTTGACTTTTCATATTAATTCAATTGAATACGAATACAACAGAAAACAGAAAATTAAATACATTTAATTTTGAAAACATCATTTCTCAACGTGTAAATTAAAAAGACGCAGAAGCCGAACCAAAATATTTACACAAAATTTCCCAAATAAAACAACCAACAGATATTGCGAAACCGAGAAGGTATATCTGTGATAGCGCAAATATATTGTTCATATATTTTCGATTGTTTTGGTTATTGCCGTTACTGTGGTCATAATCATAATGTGATTTGTCAAACAAAAATTCTACAGATTTCGATGATGATGATGATTGAGTACTATTCGTATTATGTCCGGGTCGGTTATTATTGCTATTATTGTTGGTATTATTGTTGAGCATGTTTATATTGAACGGAATTCGACTGTCAATTAGGTTTGCGAGTCCATTTTGGTAAATGTGCTTGGTTCTGTAAATAATAATATGGATAAAAAATTAGATTTCTCATCATTATACGTACAATCTACTTAATCGATTTCGAATATTCCTGGACAAGCTCTTTCGAATGCCATAATTCCCAACTGAGAAGATGAGTGCTTCCCGCGAAACATGAAATTGAACCGAATTTTTTTTGCATACAAATCTCGTATCAACTCTGCTAGATAGCGATTGAGAATCATGACATAATTTTCGAATGCAATTTTTCGCAAAATTTCGCTAGTATTAACGTCGTCATGTGAAATGGTCGCAGTACGACTCATTAAATGAGGAAATTTTTCCGAGAAAAAATGATACGTTGAACTGCGTTCTACGATCAAAATTTTTGAGTTGGAAAGCTCGAGTTCAGAAAAAGTGTCCAACTTTAACTGATCATGAGAGAGCAAAAGTGCGGTTATATCACTTGAGAAGAGTTGACGAAGAATTACAGATGAAAATATCCATAATATTAGAGAATTTCGAATTAAATTTCGAGAACCGGAAATTAAAGGATGCGACCCTAGATTGGATTTAAACAAATTATAGTAAAAATGATATAAAAATTCAAATTTAAGCAAACAAAAACCTTGACCAACAAGAAGAGCAAACAAATCAATGTAATTGTTGATGACAAATAGAATTGTATTCCTATTTTGTATTCCATCTCGCATTACCGCATCAGCACAATAGCTCACAAATCCAAGAGCGACAAAACATAATCCAATTAGTGTCCATATTTCGATTCCGAAAACGTTTGCAAAATTCCAAACGGTAAAAATCGATTTCGGACAGCTTAGAATGGTGACAAGCTCCTTTTGTGGAATTACAAAATCAAATTGAACAATTTGATCACGATTGTTGTTGTTGGAGAAAATGTGCGGTATGAAATCGGCTTGCTGCTTACACATTTGGCAAATAGAAATTCCAGGAAATACAGGAAATTAAATATTCATCAATCAAGTCGAATTTGTATGTTACTTTGTTAGAAAAAAGCGATAAAATTCCTGTCCATGTGTTGTTGACAAAATGTCCAGGATAAGAGGCTGAGGATATTTTGATCGCGATGCTATAAAAATCATAAAAAATATAAAAATAAAAGGCAAATCACAAATAGGGAAAATTTATTATTCAAGACAAGAGACATGAAATCCCCTAAAAATACACCTGCAATGAAGATATTTCAAAATAAGCTGGAATAAATCATTATTCTGTGAGCAGACGTAAGTTGTGGAATCAATTGAGGATTTATAAATCTGTAGACAAAGAAATTGGCACAACAGAAAAACATAAAATAAGATGCTTATAAAATCGAATTTTAAGTTGTAATTTTTTACTTCATTTGAAAACAGGCCAACAACAATGTGACATTTGGCGCTCGATTTATTCGATGGATAGATGGTCTCATTATTATTCCATTGAAAACAATGTTTTTCAAATAGAGCAGAAGTGGACAGAAGAGTGCTTTTATGCATTGAATTTTATTTTTATTTGCGTAAAACACAAAAAACCTTTAAAATGGAAAATTTCGTAATTTCACAAAACACAGAAACAATAAACACACAAAAACAAATGTTCAAATGTCAAAATACGTCTTTGCAAATGTTATTATTTTATTAAACAAATATTTGTTTGTACTCGAACAATTTAATTAATTAATATTTTTGCGTTATTTAAGTAATCTATTAAATAAGTAATCTATTAAATGGATTAAAAACTTTCCAATAGAAAAAGTCATTTTTCGTACGCTTTTTATTCGAATATATATTTTCACACATTTTCGTATGTTTCGAATTCATAAGAATAAGAAGCTCACCGGGTGCTTTGCCTTTTGTATATACAGAATATATATTTGAATGGGATGATGAAAAAATCGTAACAAAATTCATAAGAAACGTTATTTAATAGAAGAAATGTGTCCATTAAGCTTTTCAATTTCGACGAATTTATATATCGCGAATGAGTTCGAGGCATGAAATCGGCAGCTTTTAGAACTTTTTTGCGCTACCGAATAGTTTGTGTGAAGTTATGTGAGCATTTGGAACCTTTCTGGGAATTGCTTGGCCACAATTGAGCGAGGACGCAAATTCATATACAATCAATTGTATTACATACCGTGTGTTCATTAAGTAACAATATAGTTGACCGTCCAAAAAGTTGGAAAACCGAATGTTGCCAATTTTATTTTTGGGTTTGGTTTTGAGACCCTTGACCCTCGTAATGAATAATATAAATAGTATCCGGATTCCTGGAACACCTACAGGGGTTATACGATTAATCAAATAATCACATTTTTGAGTTCGATAATTATCTTAAATATTTCGTCAGATTTGACCGGATAAAAAATTATCTAAATTTTTTGTTCAAGTTTTAAATTACAATTAAAAGACATACATGTTCTAATTAACTCTTTAAAATAAATAATTAAAAATTATAGCAACTGAAATAAAATATGATTTAAAAATTTGTTTATGACCAATGATTGTTCCAATTGGAACGTTTCTGACGGTTCAATAAGATAACTAAATGCTAATTCAGAATAAACAAAAAATTTAGATAATTTTTTATCTGGTCAAATCTGACGAAATATTGAAGATAATTATCGAACTCCAAAATGTGATTATTTGATTAATCGTATAACCCCTGTAGGTGTTCCAGGAATCCGGATACTATTTCTATTATTCATCACGAGGGTCAAGGGTCTCAAAACCAAAACCAAAAAATAAAATTGGCAACATTCGGTTTTTCAACTTTTTTGACGGTCAACTATATTGTTACTTAATGAACACACGGTACATTGTATGTATTTGACAGAAAGTTTTTTCACTTGACTTTATGTGTCATTTGATCGTGTATGTGTGGTATACGTGACCATTTCAACGTTACCGTAACCGTGGAAGGATAAAGAATGTTGTGTCTGTCGGTGCAAATCAACACGAATTGAATTATGTACTACGCACTTGAAATAAAGTCGTAAGTTTGTTTTTATGTACAAAATAAAACTACAACAATTGATTTTGAGTCGATTTTTTTAAATAAAAAATAAAATTCACGAATTTACAATAAAAACTGTTTATAGCCCAAAAAATATTAAATTGATTTAAAAATAAAAATTCGAATAAAAATATTGGATATTGCATTGCATGGAATCTTTCCGTAGGTTTGAGCCTTTGGGGAGCACTTTGAAATGCACACTTTATAACTGAAAATTTTATACTTATGGATCATCATGATCAAAGGATTGCCAAAATGTTCCACTGTGAATTTCAATCATTGGCATAGAGCTTGTAAAAATAGTGAAATACTATAAAAATATTAAGTTCTGGAAATTATATTTCTGAATTGTTGCGATAAAAATTGGTTTTCTGTCCATAATATTATTATTATGGCTAATGATAAATGAATTGAATTTCAATGTCCAAACAATAGTAGTTCAATAATGATGCTGTATCTTTTTAGTGCACTAACAAATTCATCATTTTAAAATGGAAAATTTTGTAAATACTTTGAAATAAACATGACAAATTCTGTATTTTTTCGAAATATTGTATTTTACCCAATAACGATAAAATACTGAATTTCTAGCTCCAAAACCGTTCCAGAACTTGAAACTCAAGCAAATAAAATCTAAAAGTGCATGATTTAATGGTGTTTTCAAAGATTTGAAATTCGTTTGAGTCTTCTTTTCTAGAAGTTTTCCGTTTGTTGAGTTAAATATCTGCCCTGAACAGTAAATTTGGATTTTAAAAAATTAAATACCAAACTAAAACATTTTAAAACAATTAAAAAATTTACAACCCCCGATTTTTTGGAAACATTCCAGTTTGATTATAAAAGTACTGTTCTTTAAAAAAAAATACTATTTCATTGTTCCAGAGGAAAACAATATCAACGAATAATGCGAATGCATCACTATTTAAAAAATATTATATCAAAAACAAAATTTAAGATGATTTATGACAAATAAATTTGTGTACAAAGAATTTGGAATCAATTATTCATACTGAATGAAAACTTTCCTGCATGATAAAATGTGCTCTTGTTTAAATGGAATTTTATTATTAATGTGTAATAAATAAAGCGAAATTGTGCAATATGTAAAATAAATATAAACAGAAAAGCTATTGTCTTATGAAGCAAAATATATTCGAATAAATTTCGACATTCAATAACATAAAACATAGATTTTCCAATTGATTTGCCGAAATTTATTTTACTGAAAAGCGCACTCACACATAAACTTATTGACTTAATTTATATGTTTGGATTGATTCGTGGAAAAGTTCCAAAACAATAATGAAACAAAAAAGCCTCAATTGCAAGTGTCAGGAGGGATATTCCAATGCCAATGGAATAGATGCACACAAATGCTAACACGACATAGTGATCCTTGTTATTGATGTTTGGTGATTTTTGTTGTTGATCTGCAGAATTGGGCAATTGAAACAATAATTCAGCAGTGGAAATTTCCCGGCTTTGAGACCACAAATTGTCCGGCAATTTATAGTTGCTTGTAAGATGAAAGTTGTTAATCTCGATGGTTTTATCAATTCGCGACTTGAGGCCGAATAGGAAAATGTTTTTGAAACTGAAATAAAAAAATAAGTCAATTTAATTCAAAAATCTAATAAACTTACAAACGATCCAATCTTTGTTTATCAACATCATTCATGGATTCTGACTAAAATTTTTTTGGAAAACTCAACATTGTTACGAGATCTTTTGCGGGATGCAGTGTCGAGGTCTGCAGTATTTGATCACGTTTGTTTACGGGTGAAAATATGTGTGGCACGAAATCTGCTTTCTGTTTATACGAAAATTCATTTTATGATTTATATTCATACATTTTAAAATGTAATAACAACACGAGCATAAATCAAACCGTTACCTTTTGCTCAATCAGTGCGAGCATTCCTGTACAGGAGCCATTAATCAAGCTGCCACCGAAATTTCCCTCAGCAATCGCAAAGCCCACCGAACAGTGGAGATGTTTCAAAACTAGTCTAACTATTTTGTTGTGGGTCGAACAGATGTACTGCTTTCCAGCATTCAAGAATAACTTGAATAACACAGAGAAATGACAAACAAAAATCGCAATCGATTAATACTCAATATTTTCGGTTATTAGTACTCACTTCATTAGGATATAATCCTGCGGTTAGATGGCAAATTGATACAGTTTTGTTGTTGTTGTTTGTTGCCTTAGAATAATAATTTCCCGGATAGATGATTGAGTCATTGGCCCACTGGATGCAGTAATTCCTTAGCAACAAACGTGCCCGGGAAAGCATTTCTTCTTTGATTGATACAAAAACAAAAGCAAATGGGTCAACCGAAAATTTTGTTTGGGATTTATTTTTGAGTAAATATACGAGGGAAATAAATTTTATTGAGTACAAAATAATTCGCAAAATATATTTTTTTCTGTAAGAACTAGATTCAACAGAATTTGCGAAATTGTGTGCCACAAAATAAGGCTAAATTATGTGTGTGTTACACTGTTCAATATAATATTACGTTTTTTTTACTTTTTATAATAATTCGTGACATTTCGTGTACAGAAAGTTTAGGAAGTATTTGAGTACTTAACTGTAACGTTATTATGTAATAGGAAAGTTAATTAGCGAACAGTGCAAAATTCTTGGAAGTCTTGGCACAATGTAATAGTAGTTGTATAAGTAGTGGTTGCAGTATTTGGAAAAATTTATATTTGTATTTTTATATCGATTTGAAACTGACATTTTGAAAATGAACAATAATTTGGTAGTGCCATCTATCGTCAAATAGGTGAAAACAAAACATTATTTGCCCCTTTTTGTTCTTTTTTATCTTATCACTCGATGCACGAAGATAACATTTTATAACAGCAACATACCATTCAACAATGAGTCCGTTTATGATGATCTGTCTTTATAATATAAAATCTATTTATAGTTTTAATATACATTATATTAAATGATGCAATTCGAGTAAAATTTACCATTGCCATGGTGAAATCCATCAATTGCATTTGACTACGTGTATTAGTTTTACGTTGAACAGTATTTAAAGCCATAACTTGTGCTTAAAGTTTTAGTTTATATCTGTTGCCATTTTATAAATATTTACTTTAAATCATTCGAAAATGGACCCCCGAAACCGCATCTTAGTGCTGTTCGATGTCGATGGAACTCTGACTAAATCGCGATTACGCGTAACTGAAGATATGTACGCGTTTCTTGCTGAACTAAGAAAAAAGGTGACAGTTGGCCTTGTAAGTGGATCAAATTTGTCAAAAGCTGCTGAACAGTTGCAGGATCCTTTAACCTCTAATCGTGAAAATGCAATCACTGAACTAATCAACAAGTACGAGTATGTCTTTGCAGAGAATGGACTCGTTGCCTACCATTGCGGACAGCTAATTGGCAAGATGAGCATTTTGAGTGAAATTGGTGAGAAGAATATACAGCGGTTTATTAATTTCTGTCTGGGCTACCTTTCGAAATTGGAGTTGCCCTGCAAGCGAGGTACTTTCATTGAGTACCGTACTGGCATGATCAATGTATCCCCAATTGGTCGAAGCTGCTCCCTGGAAGAACGTCAAGAGTTTGCCGCCTACGACAGCGAGCACAAAGTGAGGGAGAAGATGGTACAGGCCTTGAAGACCGAATTTGGTCCTGATTTTGGACTGGCCTACTCACTTGGTGGACAGATTAGCATCGATTGCTTTCCTCGTGGATGGGATAAGACTTTCTGTTTGCGGTACGTTGAAGGCAAGTTCGAGAAAATTTACTTTATGGGAGACAGAACTGCGCCTGGTGGAAACGATCACGAGCTATTTGCAGATGAACGCACAATTGGTTACTCGATTACTGGACCTGAGCACACCAAACAACTGCTCACAAAACTGTTCTTCTAATGAACACTGTTTCAGAAGTTCCAGGAATCTTTCCAGAAAATCTAACCAACTACATTTTTGGCTCACCCAATCAAATTCAACCCCCACGCTAACACATACACAAATGTTCAATTCAAGTCTCGTATTCACGATCTTGTGAAACAATTGGATTGTTGTTTTATCGTACTCCTTATAGTACTACAAACTGTTAATTATATCAATCATTTCCGCTTCACAGGAGGAATATATTTCGTAACATTTCCTTAAAACAAGTATCAATTTGGAAAATATTGTGTAATCAAACAAAATTGTAAGAATAAGAGCCGCAATTAATTGCAATTTTTGTATACTTCGTCCAAAAATGTTACGCTTCAAGGACATTTTCAGTGCATTTTTGTACCCCAGTTCTTATTCAGTAATATTTCACCGTATCAAAATTAACATAAAAATTAAATCAACATAAATTTGTGTATCACCATATTCCTGATAATAAGTGAAGCAATTCCATTGAATCACACAATCAGCGTCCCAATAATTTGACAAATATTAGTTTTTACATTTATTTCATAAAAAATTTGTTTTTCAATCATGTTACTTGTAAGATTGTTTTCTCTGTTACTTTTGATTAAATTATCTTCTCAAAATTTATTTTACGGCGATTTGTCATTGGAGCAGTTTTTAATTAGCTTTCAAAAATATGAACAAACTAACGTTTTAATTGTATTGATCGATAATTTACAAGAAAACACTTATCATTATCATCATCAAAATCATTCAATAAATATTCGTGAATTATTGATTCAAAAACGCATTTTTCATTTCTATTATTCAAATATAACTTTAAATGATTTGCAACAGAAATTGAATACTTTCCCTCAAAAGCGTCTTTTATGTATTTTCACTCTTTTCGACCAAAATTATCACAAAACTCTGATCTTTCTTTCAAATCTTTATGCAAACTGTCTGAAATGTTTTCCATTTTTGATTGCTACAGAATTTTCTACAGATCTTCTTTATCAATCAACCTTGAGCGTTTTCACATCTTTAGAACGCGAATTTCAATCAGTTTTACTCTCATCCACAGATGAAGTGATTCACATTCGTCCAATACTAAATGGCTGTAACGTGCACGAGGGATTGTTTAGACCAAAAAGTATTCAAGATTATGAAAAATTGAAAACACCTTTCCACAAATGTAATTTAGATTTAAAAGTGCTCAATGTATCCGTAAATAATGTAAAAATAGTTTTATTTTTTTTAAATTTATTAATAATTTTAAATTTTTAAGTAGATTTTTCCGTTTTGCGTAATCGTTCGACGGAATGGTCATGTCTATTCAGAATATTCATCTGAAATGGAGCTTTTGAAGCTGTTTGAGGAACGTTTCAATTTTTCTTCAAATTTAGTTGATGGCAATTACACCTGGGGCATGCGCATTAATGGAAGTTGGAATGGAATGGTGGGACAAGTGCTGAGCAAGGTATCAAATTTTGCAATGTGCTGCATCACGCCAACGCCCCAACGGTTGCAAGTGGTCGATTTTAGTTCGTACACTTTTCTGGTGGACATTGGCTTTCTCTCACAAAGTCCCAGTTTACGGGACCATAGTTGGATTGTTGTAGAACCTTTCGAAGGTCTCATTTGGCTGTTGATTGGCTGCTCGTTTGTGGCTTTCTATTTAATTGCTAACTTGTTCACTTCTATTTGTCATCATGAAGTTTTGTTCAAATTGTACTCAATCTACATCAATCATTGTATGTGTGGATTTTTGAAGGGGGTTTTTTACAAAGGTTGGGGTTGATTCTTGATTTTCATTTTAGCACTCGAAAGCATCTGGAAAGAGCGCTCAATTCGGTTGCGAGCAATCTTCACAATTTGGCTGTTTGCCTGCCTGATTCTGGCTCAGGCGTACAAATCGAGTCTCTACTCGATCATGACCATTCCTGCCACTGATCCACCGTTGGACACACTCGAACAGTTGCATCAAATTGCTAAAGCAGACAGTCATCGAATTGTGACACTTGATTCGTCGTCTCATTTAGCTGACTTCTTTCATGCCCAACCAGAGAATGAAATCTATTATGACATTGGACAGCACATGAATAGAACGCAAAGTAGAATGGGCACATCGTTTGATGAGTTGATTAGTATGGTGGACACAGATGCCCGGACGATTGTCATAGAAGACAAAATAATTTTCACCGAAAAACGCTCTGTTAGCCATAGACTTCACATTGGTGCGGATAATATTGGAGAAGATTTTACGGGAATGATTTTACCTAAACGGTCGCCTCTACTAAAGCCATTCAATATGATGTAAGTTTATTTGCAAACAAAAAATTAAATCTAATTTTAACAACAAAAAATGCATAAAACAAAAGTATAGATCGAATGAAACGTGTTGGAATTTTGGATCATTGGCTGCGCAAAACCAGCGCTGGCAAAACTATGATTGAAGTGCGGCTCCTCAAGCAAAATCAAATCAAAGTTTTTACTCTCGCTAATTTGAAGTCAATTTTCATTGTTTGGTCAATTGGCATTGCATTGACAATCGCTGCCTTTGTGGCTGAAATTTTGATGTTCAATTTTTAATTAATTATTATTTGCGACATTATTTAAGTTCAGTATTCATTGAAGTTCAAACAAACAAATGATTGAAAATAGTTGACCGAGTGGAAAAGGCTAAATTTTATTACTCACATAATATAAAACAAAAATCATAATCCAAAATGAAAACATGAAATTAATGGATTGAATATTATGAACAAATTGTATATAGAATTATTCGCTGAAAATAAACAAAACAAAAAATTTTCTCCCAAAAAAGAAGTCAAGACATTGATTAATCGAATATGCAGTACTTTGTCTGAGTCTGGGAGTAAAAAGATAGATTTGAGACGATTTCGTTTTCTCCTCAACAAGTCACGTACGCCAATTTTGTTTCTTGGGACATTCACTTTTGGCGAGAGAGATTGTACAAAAAGGATTTTGTGTAAGTAGACATTATTATAAAATGTTGTACAAATTATTATAATGAATTATAATTGTATTAAAAACTCAGTAATAAGGATAATAATTTTCAACTTATCTGAGAAATACTTCTTCTGTTTGAAAGATGTATAATGAAGATAATTCAAAACCATTTTGCAAAAGTAACAAAGTAATATAAGTGATACACTTTCTAGAATGATTATTGCAGCTAGAAAGTTTCACAATTTAAATATTTCAACATGCAAGCTAAATATACTATAGCGACATCTCGATACGATAAACTAACTGACTAACTAACTAACTATTTCGAAACTACCAAAAACTAATTCATGGGATGAGGATAACAGATACCGTTCACGGTACATTCTCACAATTGATCCAAAAAATATGAAAATTTGCACTGACGACATTTAAGAAAAAATACTATCTTTCGAATGATGTTATCCAAATACAAATATACATATTAAAGTACACAGTGGTGGGCTGAATTTCTGTGAACAAAAATAGAGAATTAGACAATTAATAACTCTCGAGTTGAGTTCATCAATCGGGACAGATAATCTAGACAAAAGCATAGAAGCCATAATTATCTATCATAATCTTATTTTATGGCTGTAAATAGAGTTATTTAGCAATTAACAATTATATTCTAAAAATCATCAAAATCATCAAAATAATTAAATTCTATATAAGCTATTCACTGTTCCGTATAATTTGTCTTTTTGTTTGTATCTTATAAGAGTGTAATTGACTTGAACATGTTATGTAATGCAATACGAGAGTTAATTAACAGAGGGAAAATTCCAGGAAATGTTTGTCAAAAATCATATATACGATACTTATTTCAAATCGAATATTATTAAATCAAATTTCCAAGAAATCTTGAATTTGTTATTTTTCTGTAGAATAAAATCATTATTAATAACTTGGATAAATATAATAATAATTTTTTGAGACTTTTCCGTTTTTTACGATTGTGTTTATAAACAAACAAATGATTGATAATAAGTGAACGACTGAAAAAAGTGCTTCACATAAAAAGATCATCAAAGCTAAATTTTTTCATATAAAAATTTCCAAAAATCATAATCTAAAATGAAAATATGAAAATTAATGTATCGAATGTTATGAAGAAATATATACAGACTTATTATTCATTGGAAAATAAACAAAAAAAAATCCTCCCAAAAGAAGAAAAGACAAGACACTGATTAATCGAATATGCAGTACTTTGTCTGAGTCTGGGAGTAAAAAAAGATAGATTTGATACGATTTCACTTTCTCCTCAACAAGTCACGTACGCCACACAATTTTGTTTCTTGTGAGACATTCATTTGAGAGAGATTGTACAAAAAGGATTCACATAAGTAGAATTTATTACTCATAAAATAAAATGCTGTACAAATTATAATAATTGAATTAAATGAGAATAAAATCTTAATTTTTCTTAGAAATTCTTATTCTGTTTCAAAGATAATGCAGATAATTTAAAACCATTTTGCAAAAAGTAACAGTAATATAAGCGAAGCACTTTCTAGAATGATTAATGCACCAGAAAGTTGCACAATTTAAATATTTCAACATAAAAATAAACATGAAGAAATTGCAACTCAACGTTTTTTGCTTATATAAAATAAAATTACGTTTACCTAAGAAAATTTTTTGGTTTGTTATGAGACATAAGTAGTATCTCAAATCTTTAATATCAGAAATCAATATATTTTCCTGTCATCCGGACAACTACATATCGTTCAGTTTTATCGATTTATCAAGTCATAGCAGAAGCGTTTTGCGTTCTGTTTATGTCTTTACTTCATACATTTCATCAAAACATTCACGATCATCTCAAAGTCAATTTTGATTTCATAATGAAGAATACAAAATTTTCCTGGGTTTTGGTGATAATCCCTCAATTTCTCAGCTCAGCCCAAACTAAAGTCGTGCTTGAACCCACGCCCAACGGAAATGATGTTGCCCTCCTGAGTTCGGAATCAAAATTGCTCAACTGTAAACTTGAGAATGGTCAAAATGGTGGTAAGAAATGATAAACTTAAATTTTACCACAAAACAAAGCAAAACGTTTTTTTTGTATTTGCAAAACAGAAGCTATCGTTTGGGTAGATCCAACTGGAAACATCATCTTCAGTGACACGAAAAATCGTATCTATGTTAGCGGGATCAAGAGTTTGGTTGGACTCGAGTTGAAAAGTCCCAACAAGCGGGACAGTGGCATTTACAGGTGTGTCTCTCGTAAGGTGAGATATTTATTGAGGTTTTAAAGCTTTTGATTTTTTAGTAATGTTTTTTGTTCTCCAATCTACACAGAATAACTATAAAACTGATTCTCAAATGTTCCATCTGCACGTCTTCAACCCGACCAGTTTTTCGGGCCAAACGAATTACCAAAAATCCGAGGGCAATCGTGTGGAGATGGAGTGTCTGGTCACCGCGGACCGAGATACAACCAATGTTCAGTTCAACTGGACTTTTGGTCAACAAGATCTGTCTCAGGAGCCGGCCAAGTATCACATTAAAACTATTCCGGAGAGGTCTGACATTAAGAAAGATGAGATGCGAATGAGATCTAGATTGGAGATTTGGAATGTAACCAAAGAGCATGGTGGCGATTACACCTGCAAGGTGCACACCACAAATCGATTTTTGTCCTATGAGAAGGAGTTGCAGATAAATCTTCACGTTCAATACAAACCGAGAATCGATGATTCAGACCAAATCATTTGGATCGCAGACGAGGAAGTCCACAAGGACGGCCCATTAACTTTGAACTTTTCATGTATTGTGGATGCGGATCCGAGGGCCAAGATCAGATGGTTCGGAAGCGATGGCAAGCAAATTGTCTCACAGTCACTCATGAAACCAGGACAAATTGAGCGGACTGTCCTTGAAGAGAGTGAGAACAAGTCCATACTGACTGTGCACTATCGCTCGATTGATGACATCAAGAATGAAATCAGAAATAATGGCAAAAGTAACCCGTTCCGGTACACATGCCATGCGGATAATTTGCATGGTAATGCTGGCAAAACGTACATGGTCAAGGTGAGAGGCCTATCTGAATCGCCACAAAATTATTTGAAACCATTTGTTAAAATAAATTGAATCACAAGATTTTGTTGTTGTTGTTGTATATGTTAACATTCAAACATAAACAAGTCTCGCATCTCTTATCTACTAGTTGTCACATCATAATAACAAAATCAACGATATTTTAATGACAAATAAAAAAAATCATTATCAAACTTTTCTTATCGTCGTTTTTTGGGAACAGTGCCACAGTGTGACACACTGTTTTTATGTATTAGCTATAGCATCAAGCTCTCGACAGTCAAACTAAAGTTAAACTCATCCACAAAACTCGCTTGTTGGCTGATTGGTTCAATGGATGATGATCGATTCTTGGGCTCGAGTGTGATTACAACTGTTCTGCAAATGAATGGTCCCACAATGTTTGTCCTGTGTTAAGCATTATTTTTACATTTAGATCAGAGACAGCTATGTAGACAGTATGTCTTAAATACTTAATCCGGTTTTAATCTCTAAATTGTAATCTCTAAATATAACAATATACTAATATTATTAATAATAATGCAATATAACATCGTAAAAGAATTGCCCTCAATTTTACCTACATTATTGAATAAAAAAAACCTTTTCCTAAAGCAATTAATGTCCATTATGTGGCTGCATGATTTAATAAATATTCCATAAATTAATCGCAAAATCGAAATGGAAATTCTCCGTGACACAAATAATTTTGATGAGTTTTTTGTTTTAATGTTGGTACAAAAGCGATGCAACCTACAGGAATATTTGCATATCGACAATTTAACAAATTATGAGTTTTTATTAGAACGACTCTGTCAACCACAATTTTGCTGCCTTCCAGTAGTGGTGTGTAATAGTGCCCACATAATTTCGCGACGATTTTGCGTTGCAGAGCCAACAGTAGCAAAAACCGCTAATACAGGAAAAGTTAAAAATGGGCGCTGTGCCCCTTAAAAAGCCCATCATGCTCTATTCACAAATACGTTACGTATTCTGAATATTTTGGTACAAAATCTCCGCTGTAAAGTGCAAAAGCGTCACTGCAACAATGAATTACTGCTGGTGATGCTGTTGTTGTCACTTTTGAGTCTGTGTTTTGTGTTGATGTTTGCAAATGTGCAATGATTTGATAATTTATTCTCGGAAAATAGCAGAACCGGGCCCAAATTGATTTCATTCGTGATCTTAACTTCCATCGCTATTATTGTGCTATGCGTGTGTGCTATTGTTGTGACAAAGTTGGCTCACATATCACGGTGCTGGGAGAAACGAGTTTCTTTTGGTGTTTTTTTTGGTTTGTTATTTGGGTTTCGTAGATCAGCAAAAATATTGTAAATTAGCATCATCAAAAGGAGTGATAAAGATCACTTGAGTGGTTTTACAAATTATTAATCTCAGCTAACCCTAAATGTTTCTTTATGTTTGCAAACGTACCCATTTGTCCTCTGAATCACTGAAATTGAAATTGGACCCTGGATGGCTTCTTTCGTGTGCCGAATTTCCTACTCCGCCTTTTCTCTTCTGTGGGTATTTGTTGTGACAAAGTGGCTCACAGATGACAGTGCTGGTAGAAACGAGTTTGTTTTGGTGTCATTTATTTAGTTTGTTATTTGGTTTTCGTTAATCAATGTGAGTATTGTGAATTAGCAGCCTCAACCTGAGTGAAAATGACCAACAAACAAGAATCTTTTTAAAGATATTTTCTTTATTCTTCACTAAACCAAACACGTCATCTGTGAACAGGCTACAAAACATGCTCATGTTTGAAAACAAAACATTGAGCTGGCAGAGGCATTGCTGTGATTTAGTTTTGCATGGTTTTCTTCACTTTATTTAGAATCTCAATTAGAGATCTTATTTCGACCCTATTGTCTGGTATCGACATAAAAGCACATTGTTTTAAGCAAAGCGACTCTCAAGAAGTACATAAGAATATAAATCGTGATGTGACTATTGTTTGTATCGCTTTCTTCTCTACTCCATACTCAACGTATATTCTTAGAATAGGTTTGTATTTGTCAATGTATTGCTTTTGAAACTAAATTGTCATTGTTTGTCAAATTACAAATCTGTGCTTGTTCTAAATTGGTTTTGAATGCTGAAACTAGAACCAGAAATTGTTGTGTTGAAATCTTATTGACTGTAAACAAAGTAAGTGATTTGTATTTATTTTTATACTTTTTTATGTGAAAATGAATTGAGAAGGATTATTGAGACATTAGGAATTACATCTTTTTCGGTAGATTAGTCGCACCCTAAACATATTTGTTTTCTTTCTGTAACTTATATATTGGTGCTACTTATACAAAATATTTTTTTGTGAGAAGTACCTCAAGATAAGTACCCAAAGTGTGTAGTTTAATGCATTACATATCGCTATTAGAACACCTTCGAAACTAATTTCTTTTAGTGCCACTTATCTATAGGTGTAACTTATGAAATTAACATTGAAATTTGAAAAATTTGCTCACTGCGGCTTATCAAAAACTTATTTAACACAATCATTATAGTAAAAATGGTGAAAACCTGTTGTCTAAAATCATAGATTTTACTATTACTGAGTTTTTAATTAGCGCTTTAAAATGATTAAAACTTGAATGCGCTCTGAAAGGGAGAAAACTTGAATGCACTCTGAAAGGAATAAAACTTGAATTAAACCTTTGTTTGGTTGATCTTTGATTAAAAACTCAGAGAGCCAGCAATTTGAGACAGTAAGTGGGACTATATGAATGCAGTTTCGAATTAATCACATTAACTGAAAAAAATATTTAAACCGGGAATATATTAATAATTTTCAAAATGCCGTTCTGACAAATAAACAGAATTATCTTAGAGAAGAGTTAAATCATCAGTGCTCAGATGGCTTGTTACGGTTTGATAACTTGCTTTGAATCGGAATAAACGTGAGATTCATTGGTAGTACCAATGGTAGTGATACAAAGTTAAGTTAGGATTAATTTGTTATTGCAGAAATTTTACGTACCAAGTGAATAATGAATAATAAATATGATACGTTTATTTAGAGATTTTGATAGTTACAGAATAATACTGAAAGTAATTGTCTAAATATTACGTGATCAATAGTGTTTTTTAATTTCTAATTCAGACTTCATTTTCAACTAGGACAAAAACAAGGAACAACCCAAGAACCAAATCAATCGCACGAACCTAGAAGCAAAAAAGTTATCTTTGACCCAAGAACGCTATCACCAAGATCAATATAGCCATGGAATTGAATAGCGTTCAAACAGGAGATCAAACTAACAACTGTGGTCGAATTGCTGGCTCTCTGAGTTTTTAATCAAAGATCAACCAAACAAAGGTTTAATTCAAGTTTTATTCCTTTCAGAGTGCATTCAAGTTTTCTCCCTTTCAGAGCGCATTCAAGTTTTAATCATTTTAAAGCGCTAATTAAAAACTCAGTAATAGTAAAATCTATGATTTTAGACAACAGGTTACAATCTTTCAAATTGTGTTATCCAAATTTAAATATACAAATGTAGGTAGAATTTCAGTGAATAATTAGAGAACTTGATAATCATGGAGATCATCAATTGTGTTACCAAGGTCAAGTCAAACTGGGCCAGAAGCCATAATCTATCATTATAAGCATAATTTATGGCTGTTTGGGACCAAAGTACATGAACATATCTCAACACATTTATGGACCTTATAAACATAGAAAAAGATTAGAATATGTAAACAATGTGAGCTTAAGCAAATCTTTAATCCAAACAGAATTCATATTTTTGTTACTATATAAATCAAAAGCTCACTGCTCAATATTCATTCGTTCAATCATCAAATTGCACCCAATTACAGAACATCAAAATGAGAAAACAACTACACTCGATTGTGGTGCTGTTTGGTTTGTCAGTTCTGTCTGCACTGGTCGTTTGTTCAACTTTGCCATCAACAGACCCACAGGCAAACAACAAGTTGGAACTTTCTTTTGGGCAACCAAACTATCACAAAAGCAACATAAAAAACAACAACAACAACACTGACACCCAGATCGTTGGTGGATTGGCAGCTACCGATGCACAATTTCCTCACATGGTATCTTTGCGCCGGAACAATGCTCACTTTTGTGGGGGATCAATCATTAATCAAAACTGGATTCTCACTGCGGCTCATTGCGTTCCCGAGTAAGTGTCTTTACTTGACCATATAATTGACCATATTTACTCATTCATTTAACTTTCAACTCACCAAGCAGTAGCCAAGTGGCCGGCTTAACCGCAGTGGTTGGCACAAACACTTTGGACGCAGTTGGAGCGGCGTACCAAGTGGCCCAGATTACTGTCCATGCATCATTCAATCAACAAACACTGTCCAATGACATTGCAGTCGTGCGAGTGAACTCGCCAATTGAGTTCACAAGTAAAGTTCAGTCCATTAGACTAACTTCGGATGATACTGCGCCTTTCACTACGACCACCTTGTCTGGCTGGGGACTGACGAGCTATCCTGGAAGCGTAGCTAACGAACTGCAGTTCATTGATTTACAAACAATTAACATGGCCAACTGTGCACAGAGAATTGGCGGTACAGGTAGGATCGGATCAGGTAACTTGTGCACCGAGTCTCCGCGCGGTAGAGGTGCATGTCTTGGCGATTCGGGCGGCCCACTGATTCAGAACTATGTCCAGGTTGGCATCGTCTCCTGGGGCCGTCCCTGTGCCAGGGGCTACCCAGATGTGTTCACTGCGGTATCCTTTTACCATCCTTGGATTTTGAGTTCAATTGGTGGCACTGTGTAATTCAATCTTATAGATAATGTATCTGTTATCTCTCTTTGAAATCTGTCCATATTTACTGACCCGTTAAAATTTTCAATGTTAAGCACAATTTAAAAAAATGTTGTTCTACAACTGTTTCAATGACTTTACACATCTGTCTTCTCAAAGTACTTAATCCTTCATTTTTAATCCCTATATTGCAATTAATTATGCAATATAATATGCAATATAAATGAATCGCCCTCGTTTTTTAAACCTATTGAATAAAAAACTTTCTAAAGGCAATTAACCACATAATATGACTGACATGATTTAAATATTCCAAATGATTAAAGTAAATAACCTGTTGGATAAAATCATAGATTTTTACTGAAACTGAGTTTTTAATTAGCGCTCAGAAATGATATAAACTTGAATGCGCTCAGAAATGATTGAAACTTGAATGCGCTCAGAAAGGAATAAAACTTGAATTAATCCTTTGTTTGGTTGATTTTTCTATTAAAAACTCAGAGAGCCAGCAATTCGATTCAGTGAGAGTTAACATAGGTTTGATTTAGTAACCTTAAGTGCCAAAAACACAGTTCAACAGGGAATCTATTAAAAATTTGCAAATTGTTGCCACTTATAAATAAACTGACAGTTGTGAATTATTTCTTGAAAGTTTTAAGTTGTCAATGCACAGATGGCTTTCTACGGGCTAATAACTTCCTTTGAACTTGAATGAAACGACAGATGCTTTATTGGGGTAATGATACAGAAGTTCTTGTGGTTATTACTGAATTTGGTTCAAATATTAAGTGAAGCAGAAATGAATTATTTTAGCAATATCACGTGCATATATAACGAATTGTAAATATGAAATTTTGAGCTTTTGATTGCTACAGAATAATACCGAAAGAAATTGTCGGAACATTTTGAGAACAATGGTCTTTATAGTGACTCAGAGTTGAGTTTTTGAGATTCTCGTTAATTTCTAATACAGACTTCATTGTCCATTAGGGTAAAACCAAGCAATCAAAAGAATCGCATGAACCTGATAGCAAAAAAGTTATCTTGGCTCAAGAACGCCATCACCAAGATCAACATCACCATTGAACTGAATTGAGTCCTAACAAAAGAGAACAAACAAACCGATGTGGTCGAATTGCTGGCTCTCTGAGTTTTTAATAGAAAAATCAACCAAACAAAGGATTAATTCAAGTTTCAATCATTTCTGAGCGCATTCAAGAATTAAACCTTTGTTTGGTTGATTTTTGATTAAAAACTCAGAGAGCCAGCAATGCGACCACAACGGTTCGTTTGTTCTTTTCATTCAATTCCATGGCGATATTGATCTTGGTGATGGCATTCTTGGGTCAAAGATAACTTTTTTGAATTAAAGTTGTGATTCATTTGGTTCTATGGTTGTCCTTTGAGTTTTGTCATAATTGAAAATGAAATCTGGATTAGAAATTAAAATTAAAAAGAAAATTAGTCAAATCTTAACATGACCACCCGAATCACTTAAATTTTTAGTCTTAAAACACGATTGATCACGTAATGTTCTGACAATTTCTTCTTAGTATTTTTCCTGTAACTATCAAAATCTCTAACTCAATGTATCATATTTACTATTCATTATTCTCTTGGTACCTGAAATTCCTACAATAACCGATTGATTTAAAACCTGAATCAAATTCAGTAACAACCACGATTACTTTTGTATCACTACCAATAAATCTCCCGTTTCATTCTGATTGAAAACAAGTTATCAAACCTTAACAAGCCATCTGAGCACTGATAACATAACTCTTCAATGAGATAATTCTGTTTATTTGTCAGGGTGGCAATTTGCAAATTATTAATATATTCCTGTTTTGCATTTTTTGTCACTTCAGATGATTAAATCAAAACCACATTCATTAAGTCAAACTTACGGACTCAAATTGCTGGCTCTCTGAGTTTTTAATCAAAAATCAACCAAACAAAGGTTTTATTCAAGTTTTATTTCTTTCTGAGCGCATTCAAGTTTTATCCATTTTTGAGCGCATTCAAGTTTCTATCATTTTAGAGCGCTAATTAAAAACTCAGTTACATTAAAATATACGATTTTAGTCAACAAGTTTTCATCATTTTTGCTATAATGGTTGTATTAACTACAGTTAGCATTATATCAGAAACTCAATTGTAAAAGCTCACTAATACAAACAATCAAATTTGATTAAAATTCCTAATGACTCAATAATCTTTCTCAATTCGTTTTCACATAAAAATGTATTAATTATGCATTCAAAATATATGCAAATCACTAACTTTTTTTACTACTCAACCATTTCTGGTTCTAGTTGCAGTATACAAGACAAATTTAGAAACACTCACAAAATTTAAATTTTATTAAAAAATAACATTTCATTGTCCAAAGCAATACATTTACAAATATAAATCAATTCGCAAGAAAATACTTTGAATACGGAGTAGAGAAGATCTACAAAAACCGTCACATTACAATTAATATTTTTAAACCCTTCCTGAGACTCGCCTTGGTTACAACAATGAGCTTTGTATTGGATACTAGTGTAGGCGCTTCGAATATTTTTTGTTAAAAAGTTCAACACCTATGGAGCTAAAATAACTTATTTTCACCCCAACAATGCTGAAAAGTGATTTGAAGTCAATTGGTAAATGTTTAGATACTGCCCCGGCCACTTGATTTTATGCGTAAAAATGACGGGGAAATCGTGTCAAAATTGAAAAATAGATTTTTGAGTGTTTTGGCAGCGTAAATCTTGGAATATTGTTTTCTTATCGTGTTCAGCGCATCATTTTGAGTAAATTATGATATTTCCAAAACGTTCCAGAGTGATTCAAATCGGTCCAGGATCCATAGAAAAGTGGTATTTGAGTGAATCGCTTATTTTCTCAAACACTAATTGTATAATGTGACTTTAGTAATGTAGTTATCACCTCAACCAATGCATATGTTACATCAAAATTCTCAGAAAATTGAGGAAAATCAGATGATGAAATCTAAATTTGAATCCAGTGCACCAGAATCAATCCTGAATTGGGCGCCATACTGATTTTGGCATGTAGGGTATCAAAATGATCGTAATAACTAGTATATCAAGGAGTTGCCGAAAATGTGATCGATTCTTTGAATTCTGGGTACAAGAATCGTAAAAGAATAATGAGTAATGTTGGATTTGGCTGTTTGGAAATAAAATGTAGGCGAGATTATTTTCAAACGGGTCTATTGAATCATACTCCACAGTTGGTGGGTCAGGATGATTTCTTATTTTGTTATTTGAATCCACAATTGGTTTGTCGGGATTCTTCCCAAAATGGTTCGTTGTATCTTGTCCCACAATTGGTATGTCGGGATTCTTCCCAAAATGGTCCGTTGTATCTCGTCCCACAATTGGTATGTCGAGATTCTTCCCAAAATGGTTCGTTGTATCCGTTGATCCTTTTAGTCCTATCCACAATTAGTGGGTCAGGATGGTCAGCCAATTGGTTCGTTGAAACCAATCCACAATTGGTTGGTCGGGATTTTCCCCCAATTGACCCGTTGAGTCCTACCCCACAATTATTGGCTCTGGAAAATTGCCCAAATCCCGATTGGACCAAATTACGAAGACTTGGCCAAATGTGGAAAGACTCCATTTTAACTTAAAAGCATCTTCGTCAGAATTTTGGCCGATTTATACATAGCACCAGAGCACGCATTTCATCAGATTCCTGTTTCCTATATGACATAAATATTCCATTTGGCAGAATGTGGGACATGATTCATGGAATTGGAAATCTTCTCGAGCCACAAATTGTGGGATAGGGCTCAACAGACCAATTGGGAAAGAATCCCGACCCACCAATTGTGGGATAGGGCTCAACAGACCAATTGGGAAAGAATCCCGACCCACCAATTGTGGGATAGGGCTCAACAGACCAATTGGGAAAGAATCCCGACCCACCAATTGTGGGATATGGCTCAACGGACCAATTGGGGAACAATCGTGACCCACCAATTGTGGGATAGGGCTCAACGGACCAATTGGGGAACAATCTTGACTCACCAATTGTGGGATAGGGCACAACGGACCAATTGGGCAAGAATCTTGGCTCACCAATTGTGGGATAAAGCTCAACAGACCAATTGGTAAGAATCTCGCACAAATTTTATTTGCAAATGGCCAAATTCAACTTGGCGCCCAATTCTGCAACGATTCTGGTGCCCAGAATTAAAATAATTAATCGAATTTTTAGTCACTCCTTTATATACTAGCCAATACGAGCATTTTGATACCCAACATGCCAAATTCAGTATAACGCCCAATTCTGGATTGGTTCTGGTGCACTGGATTCAAATTTAGATTTCATCATCGGATTCTCCTCAGTTTTCTGAAAATTTTAATATAACATGTGTATTGGTTGAGGTTATAACTTCTACGCTTAAGTCTTATTATTCAATTGATGTTTGAGTAAATAAGCGATTCACTCAATTTCCACTTTTCCATGGATCCAGAACCGATCTGAATCAAGCTGGAAAGTTTTGGAAAAATTCTTATTTACTCAAAACGATGCGCTGAACACGATTAGCAAACAATTTCAAGAGATTTAGGTTGCCAAAATACTCAAAAATCGATTTTTCGAATTTGACCCGATTTCCCCGTCATTTTTACGCTTAAAATCAAGTGGCCGGGGCGGTATCTAAACATTCACCATATGGCTTCAAATCACTTTTCAGCATTGTTGGGGTGGAAATAAGTTATTTTAACTGGTTAGGTGTTGAACTTTTAACAAAAAATATTCGAAGCGCCTACACTAGTGGATACCAGACAATAGAGTCGATAAGGTCACAATAAAGTGAAGAAATCCATGAAAAACTAAATCACAGCAGTGCTTCTGCAGCACAATGTTTTATTTTCAAACTTGAGCATGTTCGCAGATGATATGTTTGGTTTGGTTTAATGAAGAATAAAGAAAACATCTTTAAAAATATTCATGTTAACTGATCACATTCACTCTGGGGATGATGCTAATTCACAATACTCACATTGATTACCGAAAACAAAATAACAAACCAACTAAAGGGTACCAAAACAAACTCTTTTATACCAGCACTGTCAGCTTGGTACACAAGCACAGTTCTCACAAGCAGCTGTGAGCCAACTTTATCACGACAAATACACGGCAAAGAAGATGTAGTTATGGAAATTCAGCTCATGAAAAAAGCCAACTAGGATCCAACTTCAGTGGTTTCAGAAGACAAATGGGCACGTTTGCAAACATCAAGAAACATTTAGGGTTTTCTGAAGATAATAATTCGTAAAAGTCACTCAAGTGATCATTATCACTCCTGCTGATGATGCTAATTCCCAATATTTATGTTGATTTACGATACCCAAATAACAAACAAAAGACACAAAAACAAACTCGTTTCTCCCAGCAACGGTTTCAGAGGACAAATTTGGACATTTGCAAACATCAAAACAAAACACTAACACTAAAGTGACAAACTGTGAATGATACACAAGAAAAATTCCAAAATAAATTCGTGCTCGTAGCACTATCAGCTGTCAGCCAACTTTGTCATTGAACCAACACAGCACAATAGAAGATAGAAATTCAGATCACAAATTAAACCAATTCGAACCAGTTCTGGTGTTTTCCGATGACAAACGAGCAAATCATAACACATTTGCAAACATCAACACAAAACACTCACTCAAAAGTGACAACAACAGCATCACCAGCAGTATTTCATTGTTGCAGTGACGCTTTTGCACTTTACAGCGGGGCGGCGTATTCAGAATAGGTAACGTTGTTTGTGAATAGACCATTGGGTGGCAGAGCACCCATATTTTTACTCTTACTGTATTAGCAATTTTTGCTACTGTTGGCTTTACAACAACTTTGTCATCATTTTATTTTTGGGCTTTAATGCCCCTAACTATTGAAGGCAGCAAAATTGTGGGTTGCAGAGTCGTTCTAATTAAAAACTCATAATCATAATAATTAAAAACTCATAACATAATAAAAAATAAATTTCTCCGTGACACAATTAATTTGGAGTTTATTTTCAATATTGTACAAATAAAGGCGTACATCCCAAAAATTAAAAAATGTCGACTTTATTTAAATTACAATCCTTCGAAGGGTGTAATCCAAATTTATAAATATACTATTTAATGAAGGGTAGAATTTCTGTCAAAAAGTGAACGATTAGACAGTTTACAACTCACTGAATTGAGTTGCTCATCCTGGTCAGGTCATAAAAGTCTAAGTGCATAGAAACCAACAATCTATCATAAACATAATTTATGGCAGTTTGGGGCCAAAGTACATTTCATATATTAAATGGCCTTTAGAAACATAATACAATGAGCACTAGTATCATTAACAGGATGCATATATTTTCTTATATAAATTCAATGTTCAATAACTAAACTAAAACTAAAGTTCAGTCAATTTATATAACATCATTGGCTCCAAAGGCTCCATAGGCTGAGCGGGCGCGCCTCCCCTCCCCCCGCTGCCAATACCCGAATATTTATTTATTTTTATTACTATTAGTTTATTCATTAACATAAGTTATATATAAGATTTAAAAATTACCATCTGATTTGGCTATAATTGCGTTGATGTAGTACCTTCGTTCTTTGTATCCAAACGCATTTGCAATGCCTGTTAATCTATAGGATTCTCAAACATTTGTCTTAATAAGTCATTCCGTAATTTTTTGCGCCAATGATAATAATAATAATTTATGAGTTTTTTAGGGCCAAAGTATACTATTAAATATTTTTATGGACCTTAGAAACATGATGAGCTAACATGGATTTTTTTCCCCCACAAGATATGTCTTTATAAAAGATTTAAGATGGTCCAGTAATACGTGACCATCTTTTATCCTCTACGGACAGGGACAACTTGTCAACAGCGACAATATAAAGAGAAAAAATACGTTACAATTAGACGTTGAATACGTTTATTAACTGTTTAACGCAAATATGCCCGGAGTCGATGATACAAAAACACCGAGATAAATTACATCTATAGTGCTTTTATAGTGTGGTAATTGCAGTTGTAGTCCCAATAAAGTTACTGTAAGAAGCTACCGAAGTAAAAACAGCTGGTGTGCCTTGGCCACAAGGAGAAGTGATCGATGAGGCGATGCCAACTTGAATACCAGCCGCATTAATCAGTGGTCCGCCCCCATCACCATCACACAATCCTTGATTGACTGGAGAAGCTGTGCACACTTGTGATAAATTGATTGGGCGTGATAGTCTCAGTGCACAGGTGATCGGGCCAAGTGTTTGCAAATTAATGTATTGCAAATTGGTAGAAAGGCCGCCACCATTGCTTGTATATCCCCAGCCAGACAAGGTGGTTTGAGTGAAAGGCAACGGAGCGAACCTAGTCAGTCCAATTGACTGGACATTGCTCGTCAACTGGATTGGCGTTGCCACTTTAAGGAGTGCAATGTCGTTCTGCAAAGTTGTTATATTGAAACGTGGATTCATGTTCCCCTGTGCCACTTGGTGCACCTCACCGCCAGCGTTCAAGGTGTTTGTTCCAACCACTGCGGTTAAGCCATCCAGTTGACTGATTTGACTGTGCGTTACAACACATACATTATATGAGAGTTATTGTGAAAAAGTATATAGTCAAGTAGACACTTACTCTACAAGGCAACTAGCCGCAGTGAGAATCCAGTCTGGAGTGATGATTGATTCACCACAAAAGTGAACATTATTCCGTCGCAAGGAAACCATGAAAGGGAATTGTCCATCAGCAGCTGTCGATCCACCAATAATCCTCTGGCCAGTTTGGTTATTGGTAATGATTATTATTTTGTCTAATAATTTTGATTATTTTGAGACTTTAATTCACTTATTGCGCACTTTAGGTTTGCATTTTTATGGTTATTGTTGTTGTTGTTGTCTCATTTGTGATCACAATAGACCAAAGTAGGCGAGATGTTTAAAACTAGAGTTATTTAAAAAATTAACAAGCTACGAGGGGCTATCAATAAGTTCCGGGACTGCCTCTGTATTTCTAGAAGGGTTTAGTTCCAAATGACCATATTGGTATATGGTGTGGAGGGACTAGTGCTGACAAGAATTAGCACGCATGCGCAAGTGTCCCCTGTTTCCTGGAAAAGATATCCATTTTTAACCAAACTCATATTGTCTCTCATGGTCGCGGGAATTTCTATCTCGGAGATGTGTAAATATTAGAAGTTGAAAATTTTTGTGTGTACTCGTCTGGTAGACCCCCATTGAAAAATGAACGCAAAAAGTTCCAATTGGATCAACTTCCGGTTATATAAATTTTGTGAAAATTTTGTTTAAAAAAATCAAATTCAAATTTTAATCATATATTGTTGTTTATTAAGCTTAATAATAATTTTTAGAAGACCGGAAGTGTTTGTTCCAATTGGAACTTTAGGGTTCCAACCAAAAATTCCAATTTTTTTCCAATTTTAAAATTAATATCACTATCGTGTTCAGGCGAAAAAGGCACTGCGATTTGATACCAAGAATGTCAAATTCGAATAAGAGATAGTTAAGATACAGCTTTGATAAGAAACCAATAATGCACGTATAGCTGTTCGGCCACTATTTTGACTAAATTGACAAAACATTAAAATCGCTTGTTTTGTCATAAAATCTTATCAGATTTTTATAATTTTGTTGTTTTATAAGTTCACATTAAATATGGACTTATTTCTGATTTTAAGAATGCATATTTCAGCTTGAAACCGGAAGTTCCATCTGGAACCAAAACTTCCGGTTTCGATCCAATTGGAACTTTTTTGTGTGCTTATTCGATAGAGGCCTCCAAGAGGATTATCCACAAAAATTTTCAACTTTTAATATTGGCACATCTTCGAGATAGAAATTCCCGCGACCTTGTGAGACAATATGAGTTTGGTTAAAAATGGATATCTTTTCCAGGAAACAGGGGACACCTGCGCATGCGTGCTAATTCTTGTCAGTACTGGTCCCTCCACATCATATACCAATATGGCTATTTGGAACTAAACCCTTCTAGAAATACAGAGGCAGTCCCGGAACTTATTGATATCCCCTCGTATGCTTTTTCCATGCTTGTTGAATTCAGGTGGAGTGGCGTACCAATTGGCCCTGTTAATTCTACATAAATACATCAACAGTTAATATAAACGCATTTAACGTCTTTTAATTATTAAATTTATTAAATTCGAATTGGAATTATCATAGCTTTGTTCTGTTGCAGTTAATTCTATTGTTACCCGACCCATTAAAATTTGTCAATATCAAGCACAATGAAACAAAATGTTCTACAACTGTCTCATGTAGACGTTTACTTTGACAATAAAGACGCGAACAAAAAAAAGATATATTGGCATAATAAACCAAAATACGAGATCATAGTCCTGCTGGCAATTATCAAATGCATTATGATACATGCTTAACCCATTGCTGGTGCTACCATTATAAACACAAATAAACATAAACATCTCATATACATTTATGGACCTTAGAAACATGATTCGTATCATTGAACATGAGCATTATTAAATCCTAACAGGATGCATAGTTGCTTATATAAATCAAATTGTCACTGCACAATTGTTCATTCATCAGATTGCCCATTTACAAAGTCGCAAAAATCCTACTTATCTTAAAATTGTGGCGTACGTTCGTTGGTCAACAATGCAAAGTCTGAGTTATAGAAAATCACGAATAACTTCAAAAGTATTTGTCGTAGAGAGATGAGACACACATGTAAATAAAGATCTAATTTAACCGGATCGAGTGGTGTGGCGCGTAGGTAGGTTGGGAAGAGATAAATACCTGTAACTTGCGATTCTAACAATTTGAAGTAATTGACGATGAAAGTAATTGTTGAAATTTCAACAATGGAAATCAGTTTGATTGTTGTGAGAAATCTTTTTCCATTTAGTTTTCTGTGTATGGTTCTTTTGGAATTGTATGTGTTTAGGTGGGGTGTGGTTAAATTTAGGTTAGGTTAGGTTAGGTTAGGTTAGGAGGTTTGGTGGATGTTGGGCGTTGTTAGGTTTAGGTTTAGGCTAGGTTAGGTGGTTTGGTGGGTTTTGGGCGTCGGTTAGGTTAGGTTTGGTGGTTTGGTGGGTGTTGGGCGTCGGTTAGGTTTAGGTTGGGTTAGGTTAGGTGGTTTGGTGGGTGTTGGGCGTCGGTTAGGTTTAGGTTAGGTTAGGTTAGGTGGTTTGGTGGGTGTTGGACGTCGGATAGGTTTAGGTTAGGTTAGGATTGGAAGTTTGGTGGATGTTGGGCGTGGTTAGGTTAGGTTAGGAAGTTTGGTGAATGTTGGGCGTCGGTTAGGTTTAGGTTAGGTTTGGTTAGGTGGTTTGGTGGATGTTGGGCGTGGTTAGGTTTAGGTTAGGTTAGGTTAGGTGGTTTGGTGGGTGTTGGGCGTCGGTTAGGTTTAGGTTAGGTTAGGTTAGGTGGTTTGGTGGGTGTTGGGCGTCGGTTAGGTTTAGGTTAGGTTAGGTTAGGTGGTTTGGTGGATGTTGGGCGTCGTTAGGTTTAGGTTAGGTTAGGTTAGGGGGTTTGGTGGATGTTGGGCGTCGGTTAGGTTTAGGTTAGGTTAGGTTAGGGGGTTTGGTGGGTGTTGGGCGTCGGTTAGGTTTAGGTTAGGTTAGGTTAGGTGGTTTGGTGGGTGTTGGGCGTCGGTTAGGTTTAGGTTAGGTTTGGTTAGGGGGTTTGGTGGATGTTGGGCGTTGTTAGGTGTAGGTTAAGGTTAGGGCTAGATTGGTTATGGTTTTAGGTGTTTTTTTTGTTATGTAGATGTTCGGTTTTTTTGCGAGTGTTTGGGCGCCGCTGGCAGCTTGCTGCCAGCGGTCTCGTACAAGTCCCAGAAGCAAAACGTTAGTTTTGCGGGACTTGTACGAGTGAGAAAACTAAACTCCATTGTGGCGCTGTTTGGTTTGTTAGTTCTGCCTGCTCTTGTCGTTGGTTCAGTTTTGCCGCCTACAGCCCAGCAGATGAACAATCACAAGTTGGCACTATCTTTTGAGCAACCGAAAGCCAACAAAAACAACGATACTGACCACAAAATTGTCGGTGGATTGACAGCTGCTGAAGGAGCATTTCCTTACATGGTATCTTTGCGTCGAGGTAATGAGCACTTTTGTGGTGGATCAATCATCAGTTCAGACTGGATTCTCACTGCGGCCCATTGTGTTTACGGGTATGTATTGTATACTTGACCATAGTAACTCATATATGATAACTTATGCTCTAACTCACAGAACCGGCCCGGAAGGTTTAACCGCAGTGGTTGGAACAAACACTTTGAACCAAGGTGGAGTGGCGCACTCAGCGTTCCGGATAATTTCACATCAATCATACAATCCACAAACTACAATAAATGACATCGCTGTCATTAGACTGGCTGCAACAATTCAGTATTCAAGTAAAATCCAACCAATTGCACTAGTTTCAGCCAATCCAGTGGTTGGATCTACGACCACCTTGTCTGGCTGGGGCCTGACAAGCTATCCTGGCAGCATTCCTAACGCGCTGCAATTCATTAATTTGCAAACACTTGATTTGCAATCCTGTGCCACCTATTTACAAGACGCAAACCCAATCACAAATGGACACGTGTGCACCACTTCTCCACCAAATTATGGCGGATGTCAGGGCGATTCTGGTGGGCCACTGATGCAGTACGGTAAGCAGGTTGGCATCGTCTCCTGGGGCATTCCTTGTGCCAAAGGCTATCCAGATGTATACACTTCGGTAGCTTTTTACCGTGACTGGATTTTGAGTAATACACGAATTATACTGTAATTCAATATAGATCACAAAAATATATAATCTATTTTATAGATTTTTTATGATTTTGACTGTGAAGGGTGACGCTTTTCCCCAATAAAACATTGGAGGGCGTTAGCGCCCATAAAAAATATAGTCAATCCGTTTTGTACATCTCAAGGAAGGTTTTTCAAATGTACAGTGAAAGAAAGACCGTAGAATACTGTGTAGAGTTATACGTTATATGAAAGGACCTTTTTCATGGGCGTTAGAGTATTTATTTGCATTTTCTGAACACATTGCTAATCTCCCGCAGAGCATGTCTGCATGTCTACTTTCAGCAGTGTAAACACTGCTTTACGTGTGTTGTTGTGATTGAGATCTCGTGTTTTGGGACATTTATGGATCAATTCGGAGCAATCTCTGTGGCTATGTGGTCCAGAAACGTTTATTCTTCTGTTTCGAGCCTATTTCACAACATCAACAAACCTGTCTCTGTGTGTGTACGTGTTTGGGTGACGATTTTGTGTGTTGTCTGTTGTGTATTCACTTTAGGAATGCATATTTCATCTAGAAACCGGAAGTTCCATCTGGAACCAAAACTTCCGGTTTCGATCCAATTGGAACTTTTTGTGTGCTTATTCGATAGAGGCCTCCAAGAGGATTATCCACAAAAATTTTCAACTTTTAATATTGGCACATCTTCGAGTTAGAAATTCCCGCGACCATGTGAGACAATATGAGTTTGGTTAAAAAATGGATATCTTTTCTAGGAAACAGGGGACATCTGCGCATGCGTGCTAATTCTTGTCAGTACTAGTCCCTCCACACCATATACCAATATGGTCATTTGGAACTAAACCCTTCTAGAAATACAGAGGCAGTCCCGGAACTTATTGATAGCCCCTCGTATGCTTTTTCCATGCTTGTTGAATTCAGGTGGAGTGGCGTACCAATTGGCCCTGTTAATTCTACATAAATACATCAACAGTTAATATAAACGCATTTAACGTCTTGTTTTAAACATACTTTTCACATTATCCACAATGTTACCTATCTTATCAATTCACGAAACATTTTATCGTCATCACCTGGTTGCATGGAACATCTCAGCGCTCTCAACTTAACTCGTACTACAATCAAAACATCGATCAGCTGTTTGTTTTGATGTTTGTGAGCGGCTTTTGGCCATTTCTTTGATTCAATTTATATTGTGATTGAGATCTCGTGTTTTGTGACATTTGTGGATAAATTCAAAGCAATCTCGGTGTCAATATGGCCCAACAATCTTTATCCGTGTGTATAGAGTCTAGTTCATATAGTCAACAAATGTGTCTCTCTGTGTGTTCGTGTTTATGTGCTGTTTGTTGTGATTTTCACTTTGTTACTATTTTGAATTGTATTCTCCTCATCCAAAATGAACTGATCAAAACAATTCACGAACCAGTTCATCATTGTTACCACACGACATCCAACATCTAACCCCCAATACTCAAAATCAACTCAAAATCAACCCAACTCTTACCACAATCAAAACATCGTTCTCACGTCTATAAACTGTTTTTGTTTTGATATTTGGTGACATTAGACTGTAAATTAATGACAGAAAATGTTTTTTTTATTTCAGCTTTGATATTTTATATTGAAATCTAACTGTATCTTTTACCTATGAGTGGTTTTATTATTTTAAAAATTGATTCTATTTAATAAAATTATTTCAAATTGAAAATGGTAGAAATATATATATAAAATCCAAGATTAAAATGATAGATTTTTTATTTGCGCTTGTAAATGTTTGAAACAAGAAAATGCGCTTGGGAATGTTTAAAACAAGAAAATTATCATTTATTTTGTTTTAGATGTTTGAATAAAAAATCAGGCGGCGGAGACACCTGAAATCTTCAGGTTTGATTAAGCAAATAAGCAGATGACGATTTTAGTGAGATTTGAATTCTCAAAATGACAAAACCCGATCTCCTGAGAATGACAATTTAAAATAGAAAATTGCGAATTACAGTTTCATCATATTATAATCACTTAATCTTTATTTTCATTTATCATTTTAAAAATTCAGGATGACCAGAATGAGAAACGTCATTCAAATTAATTTTTGAATGTATGAATTGGCAATTCAGAATTGCCATATCCAGATGTGCAAGATTAAGATATATCAATTCGATGTTTTTAAGTGTCTAACTTTTGAATATCGGTCCCTTTTAGTAATATTTAAAATGACTAACCAAATTGAGTCAGATATCTACAGTGAATATTGTTCAAATTGATTGTATCGCAAAACTATAAACTATTAAAAGAGATTGAGAAGGTCAGATCAGATTAGACAAGTTTACATTCATCGAGAGAAATGTCATTTTTCTGAAGATAACAGGAAGATGTCACATATCTTGAGATTCCTTAATTATTAGCATTCTAATTAGTGAGTTCGAAATCTCACATTGTTTCGACTAAAGTTAACTTTAACTATCTTTAAGTATCCAGCCGCCTGATTTTTATTCAAACATCTAAAACAAAATAAATGATAATTTTCTTGTTTTAAACATTCCCAAGCGCATTTTCTTGTTTCAAACATTTACAAGCGCAAATAAAAAATCTATCATTTTAATCTTGGATTTTCGATCTATTTCTGTTCTATCAATCTTTGAAATCTGTGCATATTTGTGTCAAACAGTCAATAAATGCATTGAGCGTTATAACATTTTGTCTATGGTCATTTTTGATAAGATTAGTCTCTACTCCAGTGTAACTCACTTTGACCACACAGCAACAGCGTTACCTAACTTGACTTGTGTAATGTAATAGATTACTCATAAAGATATAACATTGAAATAAACCTTAGACCATCATATTTCATTCATGGTCACATACGTATGTCTGTTGTTATATCTAATAATAAAAAATAATCTTGTTTTCAATTTTGAATTGCTCATTTACACTCTTTAGGTTACAAGTTTTATGATGACTGTTGTTGAGTGTCATTTTTTGTGATCATAATTGCACTAACAATCAGCAATAAAATATGAAGAAAGAGAAGAAGATTATACACAATAAAGTAGAATGCCGATAATGTTCACAGTCTAACAACATTGAAATTCCCATTAAATAAAAATCGATTATTAAGTGGGTCACTTGTGACACTTTCTCGAAATAAGTTAATCACAAATAAGTAAAAATCGTTGATTGATCCAAATTGATTTGGTTGTTTTTATTTGACTTGACAATGGCGTAAAAAGACTGAGCTATCAAATTAATGTCTTGTTTATTTATTTATTTGGTGCAAATAAACACAAAAGTCTTAATGAATTGCAAGTTTCGTGGAAAATTGTACATTGTTTGTGAATTGCAAACCTCAATTATTCAAAAAATTCTTATTGCCTAACAATAACAGTATTCTTTCTTAAGTAATTAATACAAAATACAGTGGCTGCAACATAATTTAAACAACATTCCACAATAAAAGTAATCACCGAAAAGAAAATTCCCATAAAATAAAAATAAACAATTGAGAGCACAGTGGAATTGTGATCATCTTGGAATTTTTCATCAATCGGACGAACTTGATGAATTTCGGTTCCTAAAAGTTCAGATTTTGAAATTTTATCCATTGAATTTTTATAATTTCTGTTCATATTATTTTTAATTTCCATTGTGCGGTCAAGCTTGCGGTCGAGGCCAAAATAGTAGAGATGTTTGAAACTAAACGAAAAAGAATGAAAATGAAATAAAAAATGTCGAAGAATCGAAGGATTTTAAAAAATACTCAAAACTCAAAATGCTTACAAGTTATTTAACCTATTTTTATTTTTATCGTCTAAAGTTTTTCGGATTCCATAATGAATCACAGTACTCATGTAGCCTTCAACCGAAACATGGAATGCAATTGTAGAGAAATACTGTTGCATAGTTTCGGCATCGTCTCGCGCCGAAAGTAGAACATACTTTTCGTAAATTATTTTTCGCAGGGTACGAATCGAAAAGTTTTCATCGAACGAAATGTAAATGCCTCGAGCTGCAAGTGTTGGATGTTTCTGAACACAAATAGAAATTATTTTTAAAACTCCAATTTACAAATTTATTAATAAAAAAATCGGTACCTTTTTAACAAAGTCACTTTGACTTGTAGTTTGTTCGATAAATATTTTATACTCAGGATGGTGGAGTAACTGATAAAATTTATCAAATTTTAATGCTTCTCGAGATAGCAAAAGTGAAGTGATATCACTGGAAAAAAGTTGTCTTAGGAGAAATGAGAAGAATATCCAGACAATTAACGGATTATGGATAATTCGTTTAGGCTGAATCATTAGATGGACAGTTCCTTGTTAAAAAAAATATAATTCACAGTTGTCCGTTAGATAATTTACACATACCAGGACTAAACAAAATCGAAAACACTTCAATAAAACTTGAAAATAATTTTTCATTTCCATCATTACGCTGTCTAACAACATCGATCCAATTGAGCAGTCCAAACATTAAAAAACTTCCTAAAATCAAAAACCAAACAAACCACTCAATAAACGAAAATATAATCCAAGGACTTTGAGCCGAAGCAAATTTGGGATAACTAAATATGGTCAGTAGATGGCTTCCGGGCATTACAAATCCGAGATGTAGAATCTGATCACGATTTGGCACGGCCAGCGAAAAGTGATGAGGAATAAAGTCGGCTTGCTATGAACATGGAATGTTGAAAAACAAAATTAACTTTCAAATCAAACAAAATCAAAACTAAAAACCCAAACTTTTAAATCAAACAACTGCAGAATTCCATTCCAACTTCCGTTCAGCATCAATCGACCGCCATAATTTTGTGTTGCAATTTTAAAATCTACACTGTACAGAAAAGTCAATATTTGAACATTTGAAAAACAAAATCAATAAAAATCAAATAAAAAATGTAAAGTGAACGAAGCTTTCTGCAAACCTGCAATGCAGAAACCGCATTATGAGATAAAAGATTCCATTTTTAGTTGTGCAAATATAGTTGCCTCTGTTGAGTGATGATTCAAAGATCTATTGATTTTAGAATGTTTAAATATTTTATTTTTTTATTTTATTAAAAAAATACCTCATTGGGATACAATGCCGCGGTGAGATGACATTTGACATGTGATTGATTGTTTGGCATGAGAAGACTTTTTTCATTCAACAAAATGCAGTACTTTTCCAATAGTAATGAATTCATCATGAGAAAAAAAACTTTAGAGAACCATAAAAAATATTAAAGTTAATGAGAACTAAATGGCCATTATTTAATAATACAAAAAATAATACATTTATTTATTATTGATTCAATTATTATTAATTAATTAAAAAGTGGGAACAAAAAACATAGTTTGTAAATAAATAGAATAATCTTTTTTTATTGTTAAGTAAATAAACTTGTTGTATAAAATCATAGATTTTAATGAAACTGAGTTTTTAATTAGCGCTCTAAAATGGTAAAAACTTGAATGCGCTCTAAAATGATAAAAACTTGAATTCGACATTTGTTTTGTTGATCTTTAATTAAAAACTCAGAGAGCCAGCAATTCAACTGCAGTTGTTTATTTGTTAGCTTTTAGTTGGACGCTATTCAGTTCCGTGGCTTTTTGCAATCTTGGCAATTGCGTTCTTTGGTTAAAGAAATTTTTTGCTTGTTCATGTGAATATTTTGGTTGCTTCTTGGTTTTTGTTCTAATAGAAAATGAACTCTGGACTAGAAATTAATAACGAGAATTATTCAATTCTTAAAATAACAACGTTAGTCACTATAAACACAAATTATTTCGTAATGTTTCGACAATTTTTTTCAGTATTATCAAAATATTCAACTCAAGGCATCACATTTACTTTCATTATTCATAAGGTATTCGTGGTATTCAAAAAATAACCAATTTCTGCCGCACATAATATCTGAACCCAAGAGACAGTAACAAACAAAATCACTTCTGTTTCATTACAAATAAAGTTTGCTAGTTTCATTAAGACTCAAACCGTTACAAGCCATCTGTTCAATGATAACATAACTCATCCATGGGATAATTAAGTTTAGATGAGTGGCTACAATTTCAAATCTAGTAGAATCCCGTTTTAGCTATGTTTTTGGCACTTCAGATGATTAAATTAAAACTACTTTAAGTTCACCTTACTGAATCGTATAGATGGCTCTCTGAGTTTTTAATTAAGATCAACAAAACAAATGTCGAATTCAAGTTTTTATCATTTTAGAGCGCATTCAAGTTTTTACCATTTTAGAGCGCCAATTAAAAACTCAGTTTCATTAAAATCTATGATTTTATACAACAAGTTATCATCATTTTTGCAATAAAGATTAGTTTAACTACAGTGAACATTTCATCACCAAACTAATCATGTTAGATTGCTAATGACTCGTTGAGCAGAAACATAATTCTATGAGAATTGCACAGAAAATTCATCTAAAACGAAAAATAATATTTTTTTAATGGAAACAATACATTCGGACAAACAAACCATCTCACAATCAGATTAGACCAGATTACACAATTCAGTGACAATTGTACATCTGAACGTACAATTGAACGTCTGTCAACAAAGCACAATCACAACATTTGATTGCCTAAAGCAAAGCATTGAGAAATGAATGAATCAATGTATGAACTAGTTTCTTATGACGTTTATTCGTTTTGATAATGCACATTATTCACATTTATTTACGAAACTCAAATAACAAACTAAATAAATGAAAACAAACACATTTGCCAAACATAAACACAGTCACAAAAAAGGCAACAACAACAAGCACTTATAATTACATAAAGGTTGTAAAAACAAATACAGGATACACCTTGAGTATTGAATATAGCCCATTCGAGAAATGTATAGAATTATGCACCTTTAAGGTAATCTATAAAGAAAAAATATATATTTTACTACAGAAAAAATATATGCAAACAAACCTGTTGAATGTTAAATAAAGTGCATCTGGGGAGTTTTGAGTAAAGAAGATTACAGAATACGTTAAGAATTGTACAGAAGTTAATCTACAAATCACAAAAGTAACATATCAATACCAAAGGAAATATCTTGAAACACAAACCTTTTAACAACCAAATACATCGTACGTTGAGTATTGCGTACATCTAAAAGCGAATCTTGAAACAACAGTCATATCACGATTAATTTTCTTAAATACTTCCTGAGACTCAACTCCAACCCAAAAGACAACAAAACAAATTCGTTTATCCCAACACTGTCAAAAGTGAACCAACTTTGTCACATTAACACATTTACAGCACAATAGACGTAGTGGAAATAAAATATCACGAATAAAACCAATTTGGGCCAGGTTCTGGTTGTTTTCCAAAAACAAATGAGTAAATCAGAACTCATTAGCAAAACATCAACACAAAACACTACTCAAAAGTGACAACAACAGCATCACCAGCAGTAGTTCATTGTTGCAGTGACGCTTTTGCATTTTACAGCGGGGCAGCGTATTCAGAATAGGTAACTTTGTTTGTGAATAGACCAATGGGTGGCAGAGCATCCATATTTTTACTCTTACTGTATTAGCGATTTTTGCTACTGTTGGCTTTACAACAACTTTGTCATCATTTTATTTTGGGCTTTACTGCCCCTAACTATTGAAGGCAGCAAAATTGTGGGTTGCAGAGTCGTTCTAATTAAAAACTCATAATATTGAATGATTGTTTTTAGGACAAATTGAGGTCAATTAATATAAAAGATAGAAACAAAAAGTTTTTTTAAATAATTTATTTTTAATATTTTTATTTTTAGGGTAAAGAATATTTACAGTTACATTTAAGTTGGTGTGATTAATTACTTTTTGTATTCACCTCCTCCAATTCCTCCTCCACCTCCGATTGCAGCGCCACCACCAAAACCAGCTCCACCGCCATAACCACCACCGCCACCGCCGGAACTAATGTCGAAACCACCGCCAATATCACCTCCACCGCCGCCATAACCTCCACCTCCAACTCCACCGTCGATAGGACCAGCACTAACAATAGCGCCACCACCCACGGCTCCACCGTAACCTCCACCAACACCAGAGTCGATAAAACCTCCGCCACCGTCTCCTCCACCATAACCTCCTCCAATTCCGCCACCAATTCCGCCGCCGCCGATTAGAACGCCTCCACCAGATCCTCCACCGTATCCTCCACCAATTCCGCCGCCAATTCCGCCACCAATTCCGCCACCAATTCCGCTATTACTAATCAAAGTAATACCACCAGCACCTCCACCATAACCACCACCGCCATGTCCTCCTCCACCACCACCTCCAACGATAAATCCACCGCCAATATCTCCACCACCGCCATAGCCTCCACCACCAACAATTCCACCATCGATGACGGGACCAGCACTGACAACTGCGGCTCCTACAGCGCCACCGCCTCCATAGCCACCACCGCCATAGCTGTCTCGTTCAATATAAACTGGAACTCGAACTGCATAGGGCACGGGGACCTTAACAGGAACTGGAACCTTCACGGGCACTGGAACTCTGACGGGGACTTGAACGGGCACTTTGTAGGGAATCTTCACGGGAACGTGTCGAATGATGGGCACAGATTGAACGGGAATTTGCACGGGAACTGGCACTCCCACCCCCACTCCTTGATGTACGGGAAAGGGTTTCTTGACGATGTAAACGTGTAGAGGTCCTCCGCCGCAGCCTCCACCTCCGCCGCCACATCCTCCACCGTAACCGCCACCTCCACCGCCACCGTAGGCTTCAACATAGCACAAAGCTGCCAGGACCAAAATTGCAAACTTCAACATGATGCACGTGTTTTCGTTTGCGTTTCAAAACCGAAAGTGAACAAGAACGTGAAAATGTTGACAATTTTATAAACGATGTTCACAAAATGCCGAGAAGAGACATTTTGAAGATGAAGATGAGCACTCAAAGTAATTTTCAAATTGAGTGCAAATGACTCTTTAGGAAAGCCGTTTTACAAATTCAAAAGATTCTAAAGATAAGCAATTAAATTTAATCAGTTCAACAACAAGTGATGCGTTCCCCGTTAAAGTAGAGCATATTGAACAACATATGTATGACATGTCATATATAATATATTGTCAACCGTGGATTTTTAATCGAAATATTAACTGACTAATTACATTTAAAATTCAATTAATCAACATAAGAAAAAGATGTTAATTTCCTGTATTGCTCAATTAGCGCGGGTCGAAATCAAGTTCGATTTGATTAGAAAACAGTTCAGGTAAGATTTTTAATGCTTTAAAGACATGTTTGTTTCGCATTTGTTTGTTTCAATTGGAAAGTTCAATGTATTTTCCCTTTAAACTCAGGATCATAATCACGCGATCGCGACATTAAAATCGCGAAAGTTCACTCACATTAGAAATATCCGAATATTGCACTTTGTGTTATTATCGCTTGCTCTATATATTACTTTGTTATTGAATGTTAAATCTTAATGTTATTGAGTGGTTGATGTCATCTTCTAGGTAATAATATCAATAAGCTTATTTATGTTGTTAAGACTTACTTATAGACTTTGAACTTTAAAGGTTAGTGGTAGAATTTAAGGTGTTTTCAAATAATGATAAATCGTTTTTTGGTTTTTAAGATTTTACCTTTAAAAAATTGAGCATTCGGACATTTTAAGTAAAGTTTTTTCACTTTTCTCATATTAACAGTCAATTGAAGATTTATTGCCGCACTGAGAAGTTCAAGAGATCAAAAGATTAAAAATCTTCTCGAGTAAAGGAAAACATCTTTTCGCGTATCTGTGATTTTGATCTTGATTTGTGTCTGACTGTCTGTCTGTCTGTTTGTCTGAGTTTGATACTCGTACAAACAACGTTGACATCACACACGATCGCTCTAAACTAGTTTAGTTAACTTTTTATGATTATTTCAGTGCATACACTTAAATGACCATAACCTCAAGTGAAAACTTGATGAGTTTACACGAGAGTTAGTACACGCGATACAGTTCAATTAAAACAACACGCGATTTCATTAAACTCATTTAGGGTAAAAAAATCTAGATTACTTGGAAAATACTCGAAACAAAAAAGGATTGTTCCAAAAACATTAAAAAATCAATAAGAGCTCACTCTCATGTTTCGTTTTTCATATATGAGATTTAATCATGATATAAAGTCAAGTGTTCGCTCATGAACATAGTTCATTTGTTCGTCATTTGCTCATTCAATCAAAGTCACAAAATGGTCAAATTTTTGTCCGCGCTAACCGCGGTAACTCTCGTTGTTTTTACCCTGCATTTTGTGTCCGCAAATTACGGTGGCGGTGGAGGCGGTTATGGTGGCGGTGGGTGTGGCGGTGGAGGTTGTGGTGGCGGTTACGGACCAGCAGCATTTGTCGAGCACGTGCCCTATAATGTGCCTAAAGTTGTCAAATTCAAATATCCCCATCCAATTCTGGTGCCACAACCCCCACGTGTGATCATCAAGCGAGTGCCCGTGAAGGTGCCAGTTCATGTGCCAGTTCGAGTGCCCGTTCCAGTGCAAGTGCCCGTTCATGTGCCTTATGAAGTGCGGGTTCCAGTGCCTGTCGAGGTGAAGACTCCTGTTTATGTTGATAGAGGTTACGGTGGTGGAGGTGGCGGTGGAGGAGTTGTAGCCGTCGGTGGAGGCGGAATTGGTGGAGGTTATGGCGGAGGTGCTGGTCTAGCTATTGGCGGTGGAATTGGCGGAGGAATTGGCGGCGGAATTGGCGGCGGAATTGGAGGAGGATATGGCGGTGGTGCAATTGGTGGAGGTGCAATTGGCGGAGGACATGGCGGTGGAGGCGGAGATGGGTAAGCATTAAATTGTATTTTCATTATTTTATTATATCTCAATTTTTTCAATAGATACAAAAAGAAGTGAAAACTCCAAATCTTCGAGAATTGCACAATTATTTGTATTGTATAAATCACAATCATTTCATCATTTTACAAATAACTAAAATCATAAATGTGTTTAAATATAAAAACTTGGACATTTGTATAAAAATTAATAAATTTATTTATTTATAACCAAAATACAATAGTGTTAAGAAATTTTAAAAATATAACGATTTTGTCCATAAGCGTTAACAAAAATGGGCGTAATTATGTATTGCGCCCAATATTAGTATTATTTCAGGTTGTCTCTAGAATTAAATTTACTTTTTTTTATTAAGTACTCAATTAGGACTTTTAAAGAAATTTAAAATTGCATACAAATGCCACTCTTTAATGAATAATTCAATAAAATTAAAATTAAAAATTTAAATACCATGAATTTCATATATCATCACATTAATCATTTTAATTATTCTGCTAAATTAGTGTAGTTGCTCTCTTTAAATGGTCTATTTTACATGTCCTAAACTTTAACTAAAAATTTAAATGTCAAAGTATATAGTTTTATTTTCAAAATTACAATAGTCACACTATAATTTCAGTTTGCATTTTTACAAACATTATTTTTATAAAGTAAAGAAATTTTGATAAAAATGTCTAAAGTTGCTGTCCTCAAACGAATGTTTGCTGCTTCGATGAAGTTTATTTTCAAGATTCTGAACTCTAATCAATTGCAAATATTTCCATCAAATTTACTTCAATACTTAACATTTAATCGGTTTAATTCTGTGAATTCTACACGGCTGAAGGTCTATACAAAATTACTATTTCACTATGCCTTCTATTTGTACTTGTTTGTGATCACAATTCGAGTGTTGGTTTTTGGTCATTTAATTGCGCTTGACTATGACAAGCAGCGTTATCAGTTGTACGATCCGCTTCTCGGTTCATTTTGGTCGAAACTGAGCTTTGTCTCGTCTCAAATTGCTTTTACAGCTTCGCTTTTTCCACTGTACGCTCTGGGAGTGGACTATTTCGTTTATCGCGTCTTTGATATGCACTTTCTCACAGTGTTGCATCAAATTATAGTTCTCAATTGTGAAAAGATGGTAAATTTAAAATCGAGACTAAAGTTTAGCGCAATTTGGCACAACAAAATCTTTAAATTGTGGAATTGTACGGAGATTGAGTGGTCGATTCCTGATGTTTGTTTCACTGCATGTCACAATTTGTCGCCGCTTGTTCGCAAACGAACAGCTTTGGTTACTATATTTGGCGATCGAATCGTTGCTTGTCTGGTGATTTTCGTTTGTAAGTATATTTTACATTATTGTCTAATTGTCATTTTACACACGATTTTGTTACACACGATTTAGTCGCAATCTTTGGCTCGTTGACAGTTTACCATGTCTTTAGCTCATACGAAATGTTCGATTGCGCTCATTTTGTCCTGTTTTTGCTTGACATTGTCCTGATGACCTATGGCCTCTGGAATGCTGTTAGAATGTCTCTGTTTATTACATTTTACATGTTTGCTATTGCATTTGTGCATCGGTCGCAGCTCAACGAAATGGCCTATTTTCTACGCAAATTAATCAATAACAACAACAACAACAGAAAAAATCAAAGAAATATTTCGAAAATTCATCTCAAATTAGCCGCTTACTTCCGGCAACATTGCTCTTCAATGCAACTGTGCGTGCAAATTAATGGCAAAATAATATCCAAATTCATGCTAATGGTGTTGATCACAAATTTTCCCGTAAACGTAATGATGATCACCACGCTCGTGTATTGGAAGTTGCCCTGGGGAGAAGTGATACTATTTTTGGGTCTAATTTCACTTCAACTTTTGCTTACTTTAACGATTTGTTTGATTTACATTTGGATAACTGATGGCTTATACAGTTCGGCGGGAATTCTTTTGAAAGCACAGTATCTCTTGATAGGACGGCCTAAACTTGCAATGAAACTCAAAGTGATGGCCAACTATGAACGGGTGCATACAAAAAGGAAATTTCACTTTCAATTTGGCCCTTGTGGCAAAATTACTAAACGTTCAATTTATCAGGTAAAGATGAATTTCAATTATTTTAAAATAATTGACTCATTTTCTTATATTTGAAATTAGTTTCTCTATGTCTACAGTGGATCGTTGTTGTATGCTTTTCAAACATTTCAAAAATATCATTCGAAAGCAGCTTGAATTGATATACTCGAAATTTACAAACAATTTCTGTACTTTACTAAAAACAAACAAAACGCATTTAAATTAAAATCGATTATTTTCAGCCAGGTCAACCTGAGTACGTTTGAATATATTGTAAGTTTTTTAAATTCGATAAATCAATTCAAAATTGACTTGAAAATCGATCCACAATATATTTGCAAATCAAATTTTGCGATCTGATCAAATCAATTTGAAAAGCACACCTGCTGTCTGAAATGAGAAAAAAGCACAGAAATCCAATTTCAAATTTAATGGTCCGTAATATACAAAATCGATCCAACCAGATTTATTTTTTCATAAAGAATCTGTGATTGATCAAGTCATAGGCCTGTGTTGAGGTGCGAATTTTTTATTAGTTTTTGACACACAACACACAAACTGAAAACACAATCCACTGAAAAGAACGAGTTTGGCGCCCAAACTCTCGTCAAATCGTCTGCAAATGAATCAGCCGGGAAATCGGATCGTCCTTAGTTGCCAGTGAACTGATGTTGGACCGTTTGTCCAGGGGAGGCTTCTTGGGTCCTGGGTGACTCGCCTTGACAAGTGACCAGCCTCGCTTGCTTCGTGAGGAGATCGTTTCAAATGATGCTCCTGATCGGTTCCCAAGTGATCGATCCTGAATTGATCATTGCTCATTGCTTATATTCACTTGCGCGGCGTTCACCCAAATAATCAGCTCCACGAAAAACGTCATTGGAAATTTTCCGGTCATCTGGCTGTTTGTTCTGGTCTCATGATGTTGACGAACTTTGACAAAATACGCACATTTCGATTGTTGTCCAATGTAGTGCATCAATCGGCTCATTTGCTCAGGCTCACACGTACATGCTCTGATGTTCACGTGCTCTGGCGTCTTGATGACTGACCAATGGTCAGTTCACACTCGCTTCATGCGTCATGTGTTTTTTGTGTGTGTTTACATTCGATCACTACTGATTGTGTGTTCAAATGTATACGTGATGTTTGATGACAAATACAGCAAAGTCTAATGTGTGTGTGTACTAGGCGATAATCAGTATGTACTAACTACCTTATTCTTTTTGTGCGCCTCGACTAATCTACTTTTTTTGGGGAATTTTACAATTAATTTAAAATTAAAATCAACAAATAAATACTTTTAGATTAACAATTAAAATCAAGTTTCTCCATAATCACAAATCAAATATATTTGTTTCAATATTTGAACGATTTTTCAACTGTGTAGACAATTTTTTTATGCCAGCAATTTTTGTTTCTGACATTTTCAAAATCCACCACATAAAAAACGAGCCAGACAACGATTATAATTATTCAATTAGTCTGGAAATAATTAACGACAAGAGAATGTCGTCATTTATTATTAATTAGTGATAATAATATAATTTGCATATTTAATATTTTTTAATTAATTGACAACAGCAATAATATAATGAAGGAATTTTTTGAATTAAAAATTAATTTACGTAGAGTGCAAATGTAATTGGATATATTTGAGTTAATTAGCTCGAAAAATGTGATGATGATGAACTTTCTATTAGAAATATCTGATTTTGAAACTGAATATCATATTTTTAACGTAGTGATTCAAAGAATTGATTTTCACAAGGATTTCTAAAAAGAAGGTCAAAATTGCCAACAAAATGCCCACACCATAAATGTACGCAAAAGTGCGTATTGTTTGGATCATTTTCTCGTGACGGTTATTTTGTTGATTTTGCATCAAAGATGATGTGCTCAGCCTTGAGATTGCTCCTCGTTTGCGTAGTTCTATACGAAAGTTATAAATTTCTAACGATTTGTCCACTTTCACTTCGAGACCGGAGAAAAAGATTGATTTGAATCTGAATTTGTAAAAATTCGTAAAAATTACCGAATTATTAAAAATTGAATTTACTTACAATTTACTCAGTCTTTCTCTATTTGAGTGGTCCAAACTTTTGCGAATTGCATAATTGCTCAGAGATAAAATGAAAGCTTCTTCCGAATTATGAAATCCAATGTGCGGAAATTGCCAATTCAAACGATCAACAGTCAATCCGGGTGCAATCAAGACATAATTCTGGTGAATTAGTCTGCGAAGTGTAGAAAGTGAACTTAGATCATCGTGATTTATTAGAGTTACTCGAGATTGGAGACCTGGAAAATACTTGGATTTAAAAATATAATTAGTAAATTACATATATAAAAATATTTTTTACTTGTTTAAAATAGAAATATGTATCCGAAGAATCTTCGACAATAATTTTAATTTCACTTTTGCTTTCCAATTGATGAAAATGATTAAGTTTGAATTGCTTTTGTGACAGTATCAACGCAGTAATGTCCGAAGAGAAAAGTTGACGCAGCAAAAATGCTACCAAAATGAACACTATCAGCGGATTTCGTAGTAAATTTCGCGGTTGAACTTTAAGTGGAACAGTTCCCTGTCCAGACAAAAGGGAGAAAACATCAAAATAATTTGATATCAGATATTTCGATAAAATAATTTTAAAATTTTGCTTAAATGTTGAGACAAGATTTAGCATATTTAAAAGCCCACAAATGAAGAAAAATGCAAAAATCAAAAACCAAATTGTATATGAAAATATTTCAAAAATATGAAATGGACTTTCGTTGAAGTAGTTTTTGGGGTAACTGATGATGGTCACAATGCCACGGGATGGCATCAGAAGGTCAAAGTGAATCACGTTGGTTCGGTTGTTTTCTGCTGAGAAGCGATGAAGAATGAAATCTGCTTTCTTTAGATAGAAATTTTTAGGCAAATTTTAAAAATATAAGAAAACCCAATACCTTTTGCTCCAAAACTCCAATCAAACCATTCCAAGTTCCATTCGAAAAATGTCCACTAAAACTTTGGTTTGCAACATAGAAATTGATACTACAACGAAGATATTTGAGTATCATTGAAAATATTTCATTGTGAGTTGTGCAGATAAATTCAGAATTAGAATCGCGAACTGGTAAATTGAAAATCTGTAATTTTTAAAATTATTGTCTTTGTTTTCATAAGAAATGCAATTGCAGTACCTCATATGGATAGAGTGCAGTAACAAGATGACACGAATGACTTGAATTTCGCGAAAAATCAGGAAATATGGTTCTGTTGTGCTGGCTCACTTGAATGCATTTTTCTTTCAATTCTTGATACATTTCTTGATTATTTTCAACTGGGTCCTATGTTTTCTAAACATTTTAAACCAATGCGTAAAGCTTAATAGAATAAAATAAACTAATAATTTAATTTACAAGATATTCAATCATTAATTTTCTTAAAATTTTCAAACACTCAAGAATTATTAACAAACCAATATTCAATAAATGTTTTACCCATTTTAATTAATCAGTCTCGTTTTGATTTAAAAAAAATCGATACAAATCAATCAATCAATTTTTAGTTTTTAGATCCATTTTGTTCATTTGTGGTACATTTGTTTCTAATTAACCTACATATTTTCATAGTTTGTTCAGTACAAGAAATAATATTAATCAAACTAAAATCAATTTTACAAAACAAAATCTCTAAAATAAAGGCCAAAATTGACATCAAAATTCCAATGGAATAAATGTACGTAAAAGTGAGAAGAGTTTGGATCACTTTATCACGATTATAATTATTTCGATTATTATCGTGATTTAGCATCAGAGCGAATGTGTTTAGTTTGGAGAATTTGTTGCTTCTACGTAGATCAATACGAAAATTATAAATTTCCAGTGATTTATCCACTTTAACTTCGAGGCCATATTTGAAGATGGATTTAAATCTGTTAATATGGAATTTAGTTTATATATTCCAACAATTTATTTACTTACAATTGGCTTAATCGTGCTTTATTTTCATTTTTTAACCTTTTTCTAATTGCATAATTGCTCAACGATAAGATGAAAGCTTCTTCTGAACTATGAAATGCAATATGTGGAAATTTCCATCTTAAACGATCGACAATTCTTCCAGATGCAATCAATACATAATTCTCGTGAATTAACTTACGAAGAGTTGAAAGCGAACTTAGATCATCGTGGGAAATCAGATTTACACGTGATTGAAGTTTTGGAAAATGCTAAAAATATCAACATTAAATATATATAAAATAAGTAAATGATTTTTACCTGTTTAAAATAGAAATATGTATTTGAAGAATTTTCAATCATAATCTTCACCTCAGGATTTGCCTCCAATTGATGAAAATTGTCAAATTTCAACTGTTTTTGTGATAAAATTGACGCAGTTATGTCTGAAGAGAAAAGTTGACGCAGCAAAAATGTCGCAAAAATAAAGATTATCAATGGATTTCGAAGTACATTTCGTGGTTGAACTTTTAATGGCACGGTGCCCTGACCGATCAGTAGCGAGAAAACGTCGAAATAATTTTGAATTATCAAATATTTTGTATATTTCAACTTATGTTTTACATGCGAAAATAATGTCAGGAAATGTAGAAATCCACAAATGATAAAAAATGTCAAAATCAAAAACCAAATTGTACTCGAAAAGATCGTAAACAAGTGATATGGACTGTTGTTGAAGTAAGTTTTTGGATAACTGATGATTGTGACAATGCCTTTTGAAGGCATGAGAAAGTCGTAGTGCAGCACTTGAGGACGATTATTTGCAGCTGAGTATCGATGGGGAATAAAATCTGCGTTCTGTAAAGAATATTCTGTAAAAATTAGTTAATTTTTAGAAGAACATACCTTCTGTTCCAAAACTTCCAACATGCCATTCCAAGTTCCGTTGATAAGATGTCCCGGAAAAGTTGCTTTTCCAACATAAAAACTGATACTAATTTTGAAGTTGATAAAGAATCGAACAATTCACCAAACAAAAACTCACCTACATCGAAGATATTTGAGTATCATCAGAAAAATTTCATTGTGAGTTGTGCAAATGAATTGAAAATTGGATTCAATCGATGAATTAAAAATCTCATAAGGATAAAGTGCAGCAACAAGATGACATGAATGATTTGAAGAATCGGGAAATAAAGTTCGATTATCACTCGAAACTTGAAGACATTTCTGCTTCAATCTGAGATGCATTTTTATTCACTTCAGAAAGAGTAACAAAATTCATTTCAAGAATATTCTTTCATTTTATTCAAAGTTGTATTTGACATTTTTATTATCCATTTTGTGTTTTTTGATTTACATTCAAGTACATTCTAATGATCAATAAACTTATTATTATTCATACTAAAATGTATTTTAATTAAGCAATCAATTCTTCGTACAATCGATTTGACAAACGACAAAAACTGAAAAATTTTCAATTCATTTTACGTTCACTCATTTATGAGAAGGTACACTCTGTAAAAGTAGTACAAAATGGGGCCAAAATATTAACAATAAAAAAATTAATTAACTTTAGTAAAACGATAACAACAAGCATTATTAATAATAAGCTGTTGTTTTGTAAAATGAAGAACAAAAAACAATCCGGTGCCAAATGTTTATGTTCAGTACGAATGTACTGGAAAATAACTTGCAGAATTATGTTTTTAAATAACAAGTAAAAGTTCACTAAGTCATTTGATTTTAAGAATTTTATTATTGACTTCAATACTGAGAAATTGACATAATATTTTGACATTTCAGAAATAATCTTTGAAAAAATAAACCGATAACTCTAGTCCTAGAATCACAGTGGCCAAGCCCACTCCAACTGCGTAAATGAACATGAAAATTCTTTCCATTCCATTCCAGCTGCGACTTTCCTTGTATTCAAAATGTTTTTGACTTAAAAATGTTTCAAAACTAAACATTCGATTTTGCTTCAGTGCAATATGAAAATTGTTGATCTGTATAGTTTTGTCAACTCGTGACTCTATTCCGTGGCGAAAAAGTGAACGAAACAATCGACTCAATCGATTCCGGATATTTTTTGGTACATGTTTTCCTATAGCATAATTTCCCAGGGAAGATGGATAGCCTTCTTTGGAAATATGAAACGGAATATTGGTGTAAAATGCTTGGATATTTTCAACTCGCTGTCGTGGCGTTATCAGAACGTATTTATCATGAACCAATTTTTGTAGCGTGTCGTACGAACTATTCTCGTCATAGGTAATGTTTACAGTGCGTGAAAGAAGAGTTGGATATTTCTTTAAATGAATTTTAATTTATTAAATTTAAATAAAGAGTTTTAAATAATAAAATAAATACCTCTTTGAACAGATGGTATGTGGAAGATCCATTTTCAATCATAAGCTTCACATCTATCTCTTGATTTAGCAACTGTGAAAAATGGTCAAATTTTAACTGCTTCCTCGAGAGGAGAAGGGCTGTAATGTCTGTCGAAAATAGCTGTCTCAAAATAAGAGCCATGAAAATCCACAAAATTAGAGGATTTCTATAAATAATATGTAGACGACTTTTTAAAGTAATAGTTCCCTGACCGATTAGTAGCGCAAATTGATCCACAAAATTAGACGCAAAACTTTGAATAGAAAAGTGACGCTCCTTCCAAACACAAATCATGTTAATCCAATTGATTATTCCATAAAGTAGGAAAAACAACAAAATCAAAGCCCAAATTAGTGGTGAAAATGTATTGAAAATTATCCATGGCTGCGTATTCGAAATATATTTCTGATAACTAAAGATGCACACCAGCGGCTGTTGCGGTATGAGAAAGTCGTAATGAATTATAGCTTCACGACCGTTGGCTGTAGAAAATACATGAGGAATGAAATCTGCTTGTTTTTGCTCAAACAGCGCCAATATTCCGTTCCAAGAAGCATTCGCAAGTCGATGACCACCAACATTTCGGTCCCAACTTTTAAAATCAATACTACAAAATTTTAATTATTTAAAAATCTAATGCATAAAACTTTCAAGAACAAACCTGCAATGAAGATACTTCAAGATTAACAGTAGCATTTCATTGTGAGTCGAGCAGATGTATCGATTCGAATCGATTAAAGAAATGTAAATCTATATTAAAACAAAAATATTTTAAAAATTAAAATCAAATTATAAATCAAAACTTACTTCATTTGGATAAATTCCCGCAGTTAAATGACAATCACTTGATTTACTATTGTTCGGAAGCAAAGTTTGATTGTTCCACAGAATGCAATGTGCATTTAATAAATTTGAAAATTGATTATTCATTGCAACGAAATTGAAACGATTTTCAAGATTGTGATCAAGCGCATATTTTTTTAGAGGCTACGAATCATAGAAACATAGAATTAACTAAAGTGCAATTGAGCAATACATAATCAATTTTTGAGAGCAAACTTGGGGGATTTTTTCTATTTATCGATTAAATAAATATTAAAAGAATTACTTGGAAATTTAATTATGATAATTGAATATTCAATTTATTAATTCAATTTACAGTAGATTAATTAATATTTTCAACAGTACAAATTTGATACAACTTTCTTTCTTTTAAACATCTCAAATGGTGGACCACAAATTCGACTGCAAAAGCAAACAGCGACACCGCAATGCCAATCAGGTAAATGTAGACATACGCCAGGAAGGATTGGCTGTTCTCTGCCTGTTTGGACACATTTTCTGCGTCGTTCGAGGTCAACTGCTCGAGGCTGGTTCGATTGTGACGCAGAGATGTGAGCAGATTGGACATGACAATGGTTTTGTCGATTTTGTAATTGAGACCAAAGGCGAATATGTCGCGCCATCTATTGAAAATTTAGTTTTTTATAAATTCTAATGAAATTCAAAAACTTGACTTACAATCGACTCAACTTATTTGACGCAACTTCACTCAACCCGTGCCTAATTGCAAAATTTCCCAACGACGAGAAGAATCCCTCCTTCGAGACATAGAAACTCACCGTAGAGTAATAACTCTGGATCATATCACCAAATTCCCTGGGCGTAATCATCACATACCGCCCATACAGAACCTTCCTCAACGTTTCCATTGAATTGTACTCCTCAAAGGCAATATTCTCCGTACGTGACATCAGTTCAGGAAATTTTGATTTAAAATTAAAATAACTCGAGCTCTTTTCCACTATCAGAATCTTCATACTTTTTGACATTTGATGCAGCTGGGAGAAATAGTCAAATTTAAATTGACCTTGCGAGAGCAGTATTGCTGTTATGTCATTTGCGAATAGAGTTCGTATTATAAATGCGAAAATTACCCAAAGAATTAGGGGATTACGTAGAAAGTTTCGAGGGTGACAGGCTAGAGTCACAGTTCCCTGTCCTAGTAGTAACGCAAATATCTCTACATAATTGGACAAAAGTCTCGCCACAGTACAGTAACGTTCTCTGCTAATCCTGATCAAATCTACAAAATTGAGCATTCCATAAAGTACGTAAAACAGTCCAATAAACAACCATATTTGTAGGGAAAAGCTTGCAAATATATTCCACGGCGATTCATTGAAGGTGTACTGCATTGAACTCAACACTGTGATGGATTCCTTCGCTGGCAACAGAGTCTTGTAATAAATGATGGTGTCACGTGAGTTTGTCGAGGAGAAAATGTGCGGAATAAAATCCGCCTCTTTCCGGTCAAACAGTGACAAAATTCCCGTCCAAGTTCCGTTCTCCTTTCGGCCACCATAGTTGACTTTGGAATTTTTGAATGTAATACTTAAAGGAAAAAATGTATATGCGCATGCGCAGTGTATCTTATAACCATACCTGCAATGTAGATAACGTAGAATTAGTAAAAATATTTCATTATGCGTCGAACAGACAAAAGCTTTGGAGTTGATGAAGTAAAACTAGTATAATTAAATATTCATAATTTAATTAATTAAAATAAATAATTAATCTATGAAATAGTTAATTAATGAAAAATTATAATAATTTCGTACTTCATTTTGATACATTCCTGCAACAAAGTGACAAGAAGATTTATTATAATTATTTGAAGTAGTACTGCCAATATTGGACAACGCTGATGAGGAAGAAAAACTCGAAGAAATGGAATTTTTGTAATAATTCGATGCTGAATGGAGTATTCGATTATTCCACTCGATACAGTGCTGCTCCACGTAGGAATTCATCACAAAAACATTTAAAAGACAAATAATTCTATTGTTTGACACAATTTGAAAACTCATAGAGACACACTTCAATCACAGATAAAATGGAAAATTTTTAAGTAGGACACACAATTCTTTGAATGGCAAACTACAATAGCAAACTACACTTTCTCGATGAAAATATACATTCTTAATGAAATGGAAGAGAAAACTTGTCACATGAGATAGGCACAAACCTCTCATATTAAAAACATATTACATTGTAGATAATGACCGGAAAACGTACACTACTTACACGGAATTTACCATTGCCCTAAATCACAAGGTTCGAATACGAATATACGCAGAAATTCATTGAAGGTTCGGGGGTGGTTTCACTGTTTACTGTTTGGAGAACCAGAAAAATAGATAATTACATACATAGAAAATAATAATTTAACAAAGCCAATTATTAATTCTGACTACACTGAGACAGCAAGTCCCAAGTTCCAAGAAGTTATACGTAAGTTACAGAAAGAACAAGAAAATCGAAACATTTTTCGGATCGATTAAGACTGGTAATGAAAAACAAGAAATGTGCTTTAAATCTCACATGTGACTGCTGTCAATAATTACAAATAAATATTTTTGATGAATATTGTTCAATACAATTATAGAAAATAGTAATTGACATTGAAAAGTACATTTCTTGTATTTTTTCTAAAAATTAGTTATTTTAAAATAAATTAATTTAATAAATTAACTTGAGACTTAAGATTTTGGCCAATTGAAATTACAAATCAAACAAGTAAAAAATAAAATCGATTAATCGCTAAAATCGTAATTGCCATTCTGGACAAAACCCCAAATGGTCGGTTTCCTTTGTGTCTGTTCCAAAATCTAACACAAAATCAATCAAACTCTCATTAATTTAATTATAGCATTTTGCAGCATTCTCGTATACAGTTGACAATGGTTCTGTTCCGTTGTTATTTTTGTATTTTTTGTTCTTTCAAGTGCAAACGCATTAACTTTATATAAATAACAAACTTAAGAGGAAAATGTACAAAAGATGTCTTGCGAAAACAGGAAAAGCTCTCTCAGTTCTGGCCTTGGAAATTGTTGTCAAGTTAATTCGTTAGTTCGATGAATTCTGTGGGTGTGCGGTTTGGATTTGAAAACATGTTTCCCTTCATTTTGTAATAGCGAAAACAGACACACAAATCCCAATTGTGATTGCAATTAAGTAAATTCGTACCAAATGTCAAATTCTAGACGATTCACGATAGTCAACAACAAACTAGAAATAGTTATTTTGAGAAATTCAACTTTTTAAATTAAAATTTTTTACTGTAAATTGTGCAAAACACGAAACCAATACTCAGAGGAACTCAATCTTTGGTACTCGAAAATCAAAGTACGCGAATATCCGTAGTCAAATAAGGAAATCTCGCAAGTCAACACAAATCTTTGAGTCTTTTGCACTGTAAAAGTGCATTTTACTTCCCTAAATATTGAATACACCAAAACGAGAACGTAAACTGACAAGCTAATCCGATTATATAATCGTAAAACAACTACTATCTCGTCCACAGACATAAACAATCCAAAATTTGAATAATTTATAAGCAAAATGCGACTTAAGCGTTGTATGATCTTTTTGCGATCATCAAAACTTTTCGTGATTGCGTAATTACAAATGAAACTAATTTTTATACAAGTTTGATGAAATATGTACGAGGAATTAAAGGAATAGATAATTTTTTGGAAATCTTAGAATTGTTAGTAGATCTCAATAACTAAACGAATGACTTTTTTTTCATGAATCAATTTGTAGAACGTTTCCCACTTGAACTTATGAAGCCTCGTTCGTTTTTATTCTGTGGAACTTAATTCTCGGAAAAATTGTGTTTGATCAATGCACACACTGAAATTAAGAAGGAATACATTTTTCCAAATCGTTTTACCGTGAAGTTAACATTCAACATTTTTACGTGCGATCGTATTTCCGGAATTGAACAACATATTACGATTTAATGTGTGTACGGCAAAATACATAACTAATAGATAATTTAGCGGTATACACAAAATTCCAGGAATAAAATAAGTGACATTTTAACGAACGAACCAGTTTATGATGATAAACATGACAATTCAGAGTAATTTCTTGTATAATGCTCTAATGACAATACTAAATTTATTTGGTGGAATTTTATAAGGCGATTAAGGTCATCTTTAGGACTATAAGGACATTTTCAGGAGGGCATTTGTACCAAACATCGAAATGACCTTTCAAATGAAAGTTCATTTGTTGTTTGGGTTAATTAAACCGGAAATGGTTTTTTGTTGTGTGCAAATCGTAATTTTGGTCATGGTCATTTAAACGGAATTTAGGTTACCTTTTTTGTTGGTTAAAATGGAGGAAAATTCCAAACGGAATCCAACAAATATTTGGTTCAAGTTTGTTAGGACGTTTCGCCATAAAACATCCTCAAGGCAACCCAAAAATGTGTGCATTTAAACTTTGAAATTGACAAATCACAAGTTGTGCATTTTTTAACATTCCAAAAAGAAGATGACGATCAAAATCGATCAAATTTTACTCATTTATTTTGCCTTGTTGTCTGCTGTGTGGTGTCTAGACCCGGGAACACGGATTAAATCGTATGGCTTCAGGGTGGACGTATCTCGGATGATCAGTAAAATTGCCAGAGCTCTCGATATACCTCAAAGTTTGAGGCTCAAACCAAGGGTATTCCAATTGGCGTGAAGCAGGGCGCCTACTGTTTGGATGGCGGATATAGTCTCAATGGTAGCCAATTGAACCCAAGCCCACAATGTCCTGGTTGTGGTTATAGTGTAACTTCAACGACTTGTGATTCTGCCAAAACGTCCCAGAAATGGAGATTGAACGAGGGTCAAATGAAATCCTGGATAAGATCGCCTGAGGGAGTTGAAGGAGGTGTGTTATTGAATTAATGATTTTTTAAACATTTTACCATATCCACAGGACTCATCTGTTTGGATTGCACCAGCGGTGCAGTGGACTGCTACATCGAACCAAAACGATGCAACACATCTCGAATCCAACAACAATTTTACATTCGTGTGCATCCCTCCCAACTTGATCTGATGAACAGCAGGGTTTACTTTTCGATTCATTCGGGTGCACATCGTGGACAATGCCTAGCGTCTTACTGGAGCAGTGAAACGGGTGGACTCACCTATGCCTTGCAAAGCTGTTCTGGAACTGATGAACAGTCATTCTATATCGCTCAAGATTATTCTGCAGAAATAGATGCGGTCAGTAGAATTGTGAGGCCTTGTGCAATAAACTAATTTTTAGTTAAATATATAAATGTTTTTTATTTGATGAAGATTTTTTGATCTTAAAACAATAAATAAACAACTCAAGGACAAAGGCAGTGCACGAACATGCAATTCCAATAAGGAAAATATAGAAGAAGGATAAAATTGTTTTTCGACGCGATTCGAGATCATCAGATGCATCACTGTGAGAGTGATCGAGCAGATTTGTGGATGCTTTTACCGATTCTTGGCTTGTGGATAGGGAGTTTATGTTTTTAAAGGCAGAATAGACGTTTATTGGCATCCATTGGCGGACATGGGAATCGATTCCGGAATAGTAAAGACGTTTAATTCTGAAATTGAATTCAAAGGTTAGCTTAAAGTATTTTCTATGAAACTAACAGTTTGGTCAATTTTCTTTTGATTCTCACATCAAGACTTTTACGAATCGCAGAACTTCCCAAAGCTGAAGCAAAACCTTCCCTCGAATTGTAAAAACCCACACTCGGATAGACTTTCTGAATTTGTTCGGCAAATTCACGCGGAATTGTCAGGACATAATTTGCGTAAATCAATTTGCGTAATGTTTCTATTGAACTGATGTCTTGATGATTGACAGTTTCGGTTTGTGGTATAAGAGATGGGAAAAGCTAAATATTTTGTTTAAATTGTCACAAGTTTAAGTTATAAATTTTTTAATTAAAAAATTAAAGTTAAAATCTTATACTATCAATACTTACTTGATCGAATATTGATTGAGCAGAAGAGGTGCCCTCGATGATAATTTTCAACTTTGTCTTATGACGCAGCAGTTGATCAAAAGTGTCAAACACAAATCTACTTCGAGACAAAATGATTGCAGTAACATTGCTCGAGAATATTTGTCTTAAAATGAATGCTGCAAAAAGCCAAAACAGGATTGGATTACGGAAAATTGATAGCCTTGAAACACGAGTTGATAGTTTGACATTTCCTTGACCAAAAAAGACTGCCATCAAGTGTAGATAATTTGAAATCAGGTGAAAAGCACTTTTTCGTTGATGTTTTTCATGGGACAAACTAAACCACTGAACGGCACCATAAAGCAAAAAGAAGAGCACAATTAAAAGCCAAATTTCCCGCGAAAATGATGAAAACAAGCTCCACGGATTTTCTCGGTATTTGGGAAAGCTCAACAGTGTGACAAGTGACTTTTGTGGCACAACAAAGTCGTAATGAATTATTCGTTCACGATGATTGACGGCAGCAAAAAATGCAGGGATAAAATCTGCTGTCTGAAAATTGGAAAATAATTTGCATTAACAAATTTATTAAATCCAACATACTTTCTTATCAAAAAGCGCCAAAATCCCATTCCAACTTCCATTCACAAGGCGACCACCAAATTGCGCATTCGTAGCCCGAAAATCAAGACTACAATGAAGATATTTCAAAATAAACGGAAAAAATTCATTATAACGTGAACAAATGTACTGATCCGGAGAATCTTCAGATTTGAATAACTGAAAAACAAAAATTTTCATATTTAAAAATCAAATCAAATTCTTTCAAAAATCACCTCATCAGGATAGAGTCCAGCGGTAACATGACATTTAGTTGAATTATAATCAAGATTTTCAGGATAAATTGTCCGATTATTCCACACAAAACAGTACGTTTCACCAATTGTCTTTGAACGCATAATTTATAAATGTATTTAAAATTTGAAAGAAATTTCAATTTTATGGCCATTCATTCAAAATTATTATACTTTTCAAATATCAAAAATTATCCAGGCAATAAAATAAAGTATTTTTTATCAAATCCCACAAAAGAAATAATAAAGCAACCAGGGTTCTTTTATTTTCTATAAATAAAACAAAAGAACCAAAAATTGTTATTCAAAAAATAATTGTAGCTTTGTGTTTGCGTACTGCAAATGACCTTACCTTTTTCAACCGGTACTTGAATATAAAATGTAATAATTCAAACAATAAAATGAGTTAATTAACATAAGGAACTTTTCATACAGGACAAACTTATTGATTATTTTATTGGTGAATTGAATGAAAGAATATTCTGTATTCATGAATATTTCTATGAAAAATGTCACCAAAAAAAAGTTATTTGACTTATTGCATCAGAATTTCTGACTGCTTTGGACTTATTCATTAATTAATGAACTCAAATTCATGTTAAATTCAATTTGCACTAAACTTGTCACAAGTTTTTCAGCAATAAAACCAATAAAATTATAGAACCAATAAAAAGTATTTAATCACATTTATAATATTTAATCAAATGAAAATGTTTTACTCAAATATATGTATTCTTTATAATTGAATTTTCTTCTTATTTTTAACTCTATTATAGAATAGTAATTCCATTAAGAATACAGCTCCCGACAGGGCAATTCCAATTAGAAATATATAGACAAATGAGACCAAGTTTTGCTCTTTCAAATTCTGATCACCATTATTATTACGGTTATGATTGCTATTTTGGGTATTACGCAACAGATCTGTGGTTGAATTGAACGAAATTGGGCTCGATAATGAGCGAACATTACGCAAGGACGAGTAAATGTATGGTGGCATCGATTTACGCACTCGAAAGTGTATGCCATAATGATAGAGTTTCTTAAAGAGGCGTGATAGCTTCCGTTTGGGATCGCCTTTCAGCGACTTTCGTATTGCATAATTTCCTACGGTGGAGAGGGTGCCCTCACGGGAGATGTGAAAGTCGATTGTGTTTGAGTATGACTCGACCATCATTTCGAGCATTTCACGTGGCGCAATTAGAACGCAGTTGAGATTGATTACTTTTGTGAGGGTCGAGATGGCGAATATGTCTTGGTGCGAAACCCGTTCTGTGTTTGGCACTAAGGTTGGATAGAACTTTACAAAATTTAATTAAAAATCATGTAAAAACATAAATGTAATTTAATACCTCGTGAAAATAAAGTTCAGTCGAAGAGCTTTCTTCGATTATAAATTTGAAATGACGTTTTTCAAGTAAAAGTTGTCCAAATGAATCTATAATGAATTTTCCTCTAGATAGAAGCAATGCTGTAATATCACTATAAAGTAATTGTCTAAGAATAAAAGACACAAAAATCCACAAAAGTAGAGGATTTCGAAAAACATTTCTTGTGAAAATGAACAATTTGACAGTTCCTTAAAAATTGAAGAAAATAACTAAATTTTAATTATTTTGTAAACAATTTACCTTGTCCAATAAAAAGCGCATACAGCTCCAGGTAATTTAAAATTAAAATTGTGAGCTTTGAATCGGTGTTTCTTTTACTAATAAATTCGACATTAGTTAGCAGATTTACGAAATTTAAAATTCCACAGACGAGAAAGAATATCAAAATCAGCGTCCAAATTTGAAGGGAAAATGAAGACAGTAGACCCCATGGGTTTTGCCTGTATTTTGGATAGCTAAATATTGCGAGCACCTCTTTCTCTGGTACCATAAAGTCGTAATGAATAATCGTGTCACGTTGATTGTAGCCTGAAAAGTAGTGAGCGATGAAATCTGCTTTCTGAAATTGTGATTTGTAAGACAAAATTAAGTTATTTTTCAAACAAAGTCGCAGACAAGTCTTTTTACTTTTGTCTCAAAGAGTGACAACATTCCGTTCCAACTTCCATTGACAAGACGACCGCCAAAATTTTCATTTGTAGTCACGAAATCAATTCTGAAATATATATTTATTTGATATTAAAATTATTTCAAAATCCATAAACGAACCTGCAATTCAGATATCGCCGAATAAGATGAAAAATTTCGTTGTGCTTCGAACAGATGTACACATCTAGTGGATTTGTTTCAGATTGGAAAAGCTGTGTTTTTAATATTAAAATAAGGTTTTTAAAATTAAATTCAAGAAAAAAAATTGATAAAATACTTCATCCGGAAACAATCCAGCTGTAAGATGACATTCTGTAGTATCATTTCTCAAATCAACTGTTTGATTTTTCCAAACAAAACAATACTTTTCTCCAATTGTTTTCTGGTGATACATTTTTAAATTTTAGTAAATTTGATTAAAAATTGAAACATTTTTACGACAACAACAAATTAAACTAATTTTGATTGGGAAATTATTTTTCCAATAATGACAAAAAAATAATTACCACTCTTTACATTGAAGTAGTAAATGAGTTAATTATGAATTATGATTTCGCTATTGAAAATGTTGTTTTTTTATTGATCCAAGAGTTCTATTGTGAGTTTATTGTTCTCGGAGTATTGAGAAAAACAAAAATTATTGATTTATTTATTCATAAATTAATTAGAATGTTTTCATAAAAATACATTTCTCAATACAAACACAAACTAAGTAACTAACTAATCAACAGAATTCAAGTGTGTAAATCATTTGAAATTTAAATTTTCGATTTTTAAAATTATTTTGTAATTTTCGTTTAAATTGATTTCGTCTTTTAGGTTTTTGTTTAGGACTTTTGTGATGCATAAAGTAGAACACGGCCAGCTCGAGCACAAAAGCCATTACCGAGAAGGCGAGTCCAATCGAATAAATATAAACAAGAATGACAATTGAGTTGCTGTTTGATTTGGATTTTGAGTTTGCTTTTGCACTCAATTCAAACTCGAAATTGTCAATTGAATTGTCACTGTTCGATTTTGGCTTTGAATTCGAATGAAAAGAATTTGCATTTTTATTATTATCGCCAACTCTCGAGCGGAAGATGGATTGAATGTTTGGCGGAACTGATTGACGTATTCGAGGCTCGAGGCCAAATTGAAATATTTCTCGGTATCTGTAAAGAAAAAATAGAGAGATATAAATGGAAATTATTGACTTTTGTGATACTAAAAATACAAAAGTTATACAATTTTGAAAGTATCCTTTTCTTGTCTGCGTCAGCTTTTGCACTGATTGCGTAATTTCCCAAGGAGGAAATGAAACCTTCCCGCGAAATGTAAAAATCCAAATTCAAATGAGAATTACGCATCTGTTCTGCCTGATCTCGCGAACAGACTAGGACACAATTTTCGCATTCTAACAAGCGCTTAAATGTTTCGCTTGATCCAAAGTCCGAGTGGCCAATGCTGTGCATTGATGAATTTAGTAGTGGAAATAACTATTTTTGAAATCAAACGTTAATTAACAAAATTTTCTAAAATTCTGAAACAAAAGTTTACTTCCGTAAAAACAAATTGAGTCGAAGAGTGCTCTTCAATGAGGATCTCCAACTTTTGTCCAATTTCACGATGCAATTGATCAAAAGTATCGAACGCGTATTTACTACTTGACAAAAGCAGAGCAGTAATATCACGACAAAATAGTTGACGAAATATTAGTGAAGAATAAATCCAACAGCACAGAATTAACGAATTTCGGATTAAAAGTACAGAATTTTCTCTTCGATTTCTTTTTCTTTTATTTTTACGCTTACTACCAAGTGGAACACTTCCTGGAAGACCAATTAGATACAAAATTATCAGAATTAGTTAATCTGTAATTCTACAAGCACAATCAAGTACAAACAAGATTGCGAAAATGTTTCGCACAAACAACCTTGACCCAACAGAAGCGCAAACAAATTGATATAATTCGCCAATAATTTGCTGCCCATATGATGATAGTAATATTTAATCTTGCCAAATACAACATTTGGGTTTTTCCTTGGTACACTAAGCACCAGACCATAAGTAAGGAAGCACAGTGCAATTAGTGACCAGATTTGTCCGGTGAAAGAGTCCACGAATAGACTCCAGGGATTTTCACGATATTTGGGATAGCTCAGAATTGTGAGCAGCTCCTTCTGGGGCACGAGAAAGTCAAAGTGGATTATGCGATCGCGGCGGTTGATGATTGAGAAAAAGTGCGGAATGAAGTCGGCTTGCTAATATTCACAATAAAACATTTTAAGAAAAAGATACGTAGTATATGAACATACCTGTTTATCAAACAAACCCAAAATCCCATCCCAAGTACCATTTTTCCCCAGTCGTCCTCCATAATTATCTTTTGAAATTCGAAAATCCAAACTTCAATCAAAAATAATTACAAAAATTAAAAATGTAGAAAACAAACTACCTGCAACTTAGATATTGTATAATAATTAAGAATATTTCATTGTGCTTGTTGCAAATAAACTTTTGTGACGCATCCACAGATGACGTAAGAATCTAAAAATAAACGTTTTTCAACATTTTCATGAAATTGGTTAAACAATTTACTTCATTCGGAAATAGAGCCGAAATTAGATGACAATTAGACAATGTTTTATTGTTTTTGTAATAATTAGTGGTAAAGTTCTTGGAAGCAAGAATTTCTTTGCCATTCCAGTGAAAACAATATTTTTCGAGCAGAGACTTCGGAGAATTGAGGAATGACATTTTGCATTTTCAAAACAAGTTATTTTGAAATAATTTTTTTTCTAATTGAATTGAATGTATGAAAATTATTATTTAATTAAACGATTTTATAATGGAGAAAAAAAGTTTGATTTATTAAATAATTACTTATAAAAAAAATTTGTTTAAGACAATTTTGGTTGGCTGAATAAATATTTGAATATTTTGTTAAAAGTTTGTTTAAATATTGATCAATCATGCATGTAAGAGTTTATTTGCTTAATAAGAATGTTATATTTTACTTTACTCAGGACAAGCACAAACGAAATAGAACAATTTCAATTACGAAAACCAAACAAGAACATATTATTCCGTGTGAATAGAGAAATATGTACGCAAGAATTGCGTTCGATGGTGGGTGGTAATTTTTGGAATATTTTGATGACGAACTTTCGAGATCTAAATCGTGTTCCGTTGGATTCGCAACCGTCGATGGTGATTTGTTTTGACGCAGCGCTAAATGAAAATTGTTTAGTTCCATTGTTCGGTCGACTTTTGCGTTAATGCCCGAATAGTAAAGGTATCGAAATCTAGTGGGATTTAATAAATATTATTTTAATGGATTTTTAAATTTTGATAAAATCGATTACAATTGACTCAATCGCTCTTTGTTTTTGCGATCTAAACTTTTCCGTATAGCATAATTTCCAAAGGAGGACACGAAGCCCTCCTGTGAGATGTGAAAGCCCACGTGGGAATAGTAAATCTGCAGCATCTCGCCCTGACCTCGAGGCAGAATTAGGAGACAATTCTGTTGAAATACTTTGCGTAGAGTCTCCACGGATGTTACTTCTTGAAATGAAATGTTTTCCGTTCGAGTCGCTAGTGTTGGATATTTCTGGCATTTTTTATACAAATTTAATTTTTCTAATATTTGATTTTAAAATTTCGAAATATTACCTGATCAAAATAGTAATGAGTCGTCGATCGGTCGACCACCATAAACTGTACCGAGCGTTCGAGTTTGACAAGTTGATCGAATGAGTCTAATTTAAACTCATTTCTTGCCAGCATCATTGCAGTAATATCTGACGAGAATAACTGACGCATAATAAACGCAAACACAACCCACAGAATCACAGGATTTCGCATAATATTCCTCGTAAAAGCAGTAAACTTAACAGTACCCTGTCCAAGAAGCAGAGCATAAATGTCGAAATAATTTGCACAGAAATGTAGAAATGAAAAGTGGGTTAACTTCTTAATTTGAATAAGATTCAGCCAATTGAGTGTGCCGTAAAGTAGGAAAAATATTACGATAAGAATCCATATTTTGACTTCAAATATGGAGAAAATATTTTGGGGAGTTTTACTGAAGACCATTCGAGGATAACTGAAGATGGTGAGCAACTCCTTCTGGGGAATCAGTAAATCGTATTCAATAATCAATTGACGCTCGTTTGAAGTCGTAAATATATGAGGAATGAAATCAGCTTCCTGTCAAAAAAAAACATTTAGAAATCAAATTTCAAAATTTTAAAAAATCTTACTTTTGTATCAAATAACCCTAGAATTCCGTTCCACGAACCATTAGTCAAAATTCCACCATAATTTTGACCCGACGCGACAATGTCCATGCTACAGCGCAAATAACGCAAAACTAAAAAGATGATTTCATTGTGCGTTGAACAAAGGTAAGATTTCTTAGTATTTGATGACGTGAAATGTGATTCGTAGAGTTCACTAGGAAAAACTGCAGCTATCAAGTGACAGTTCACTTCGCTTTTATTTGTCCCTTCAGGATAGAGTGTCTGGTTGTTGTATTCGAAACAGTAATTTTCCAACTTGAAACTCATCACACCCACTCTCACAACAAATTGAAGAGAAAATAAGACGGAAAATGATTGAAACAGAAGATGGATCAAATCGATTGTACCAAATTTCTCACTGTAATTATGAGTCTTTTGTTGAATTATAATTTGTCTAACAAATTGCGAAACAAAAAGTCACAATAAAATCAAATTAACAAATTGCACTAAGTTATTTTTATAACCGGAAAGTGAACAGCTGTCTAGAAATAAATAAAAAATATACAATTGTATTAGGTACAATAATATTTCGTCACATTTTTATTTTTATTTATTTTAGAAAGACTTTCGACCTAATTTGCATTGTTGAATTGTTAATAAAACTGTCAAAAACATTTATTGTCAAACTTTCTTTTGTGTGTGCACAATTCGTAAAAGCAACTCACAATAATAAAACAACAATTTGTACACAATTCAACAACAACTGACGCAAACTACCAAAGAAGAAAGTGGCAATTCCGAGAAAAAATGTGCTCAAAAATCATAAATGAGAAAACGAACTTTGAAAGTAAAAAATATTTTGAGGCGCGTGTGCACTCAAGTGCTCTTAAGATATTTTGCATTTTGATTTGTTATTATAAGTTCCGTTGAATTTAGGTTATTAGTGTTGAAAGCCATCTTTTAGGTCGAGTTTGACATTCAAACAGAAAACACTCGAATCTCAAGTTTGAGTTCACAATTTCAACAATTTGTAATTGCAAACTTCAACATTTTCAGTTTCCGTACATGAAATTCAATAGTGCAATAGTTTTTGAAACAATTATTATTTTGAAACTATAGAATAAGAAAACCAAACTAAACCAAAACACAGAAATGTGTTAAAATGTATGCTGAAATATATAAATATTATTTGACTGTCTCAGTAGGTCAACAAATAAGTGAATTATTATTGCTTCACTTTATTGAGATTAATGATCACAATGTTCATTGAGAGAAGTTGTTTATCTGTTTGTGCGTTCGTGTACAAATGAGGTAATAAAATTGAATTGACACACACTTCCCTGCACAACACAACTGTGTTTTTGGCAATATATTGCAATTACGGGTGACCCATTTAACCCTTTGAGTGCCGCGTAGGTACTATGTGTACCTACGGGGTTTTGAGAGTTGTACTCCTTCTTATGACTTGAAATTTGGAACATATATACCTAACAGTATCCGAATATGGTTTGAGGTTCCAGAAGTGCTCCAGAGTGGATTCTTCTGGGGGTAGGGTAAAGGAATCCGAAATTTGAGATTGCCAAACGTAATTTTATCGGCCAAAGGTCATTTGACCGGAAGTACAAGTGTATCCGATGGATCCTCTAGGATTTAGCAAAAATGCATATGACCGATTGCCACCAAAATTTAGGAGCATACTCAGGAGCCATAGAGGATTTCAGAATTAATTTATGAGCCCGATCCATTTGGATCGAAAATGAATCTCAACTTCCGGTTTGACCGAATCCAAAAGCAGACTTCACCATCGTGTTGCCACGAAAAAGGCAATGCGATTTGCTACCAAGATCATCAAAATCCGTTAAGAAATAACCGAGATATGGTGAATAAACGATTCACTTCGAAATATCTTTCAGACAGGGCGTCATGGCGTCAAATGTATGGAACCAACAATTATAAGGTATTTGATTATTTTTTAGTATAGATGCAATCTACATCTAAATCCAAGCACTTTGATACCAAACACGGCCAGATTTGATAAACTTTTGTCAAATGTCCATAAACAGGATTTTGGCGCCACGCCCCCAATAGGGTCCAACTAAAAATTGACCAAAAATAGTCGAATTTGGTATCAAATTGCTCAGAATGTCTTGTAGAATGTATTTGATATCATAATTAGTCGATTATCTATGACTAAAATGATATTTCAGCCAAAGTCTTTATTCGGGCCCAATACGCCCACTAGTTGATTTGAAGTCAATATTTTTGGCTTATGACGTAATCAAAGAGTTTCTTTCAATATCTCGGTTATTTCTCAACGGATTTTGATGTTCTCGGTAGCAAATCGCATCGCCTTTTTCGCGGCAATACGATGGTGTAGTCTGTTATTGGATTCGGTCAAACCGGAAGTCGAGATTCATTTTCGATCCAAATGGATCGGACTCATAAATTAATTCTGAAATCCTCTATGGCCCCTGAGTATGCTCCTAAATTTTGGTTGCAATCGGTCATATGCATTTTTGCTAAATCCTTGAGGATCCATCGGATACACTTGTCCTTCCGGTCAAATCACCTTTGGCCAATAAAATTACGTTTGGCAATCTCAAATTCCGGATTCCTTTACCCTACCCCCAGAAGAATCCACTCTGGAACATTTTTGGGATAGTCATCCTTCGTCCGGTCGGGAGTAGGTCATCTTCCCAAAAAAACATCCAATTTGGACCAGTGATTCAAAAGTTATGCCGAAAATAGAGGCCGGCACTCAAAGGGTTAATTCACCCACTTCATTGAGAATAATTAGCGACATGTTTCTAATATATATGTTGTATTTTTAATTTGATGACTACATTGTTTGATTTTTCCATTAGTTGTTGGGTTTATTGTAGACAGTTTTTTACATATTTGAGTGTACATGGAAAATATAATTTTGTTATATAAAAATTATTATAATTTTGAACCAATTAATTGAACAGAATCGGCAAATTCATGCACCCACTTTTTTGTATGTCAATTGAATTACAAATGTGATTGGGAAAATGAAGAAAATGTATTCAAGTTCGTATTGGGTTCAAATATTCGTTCGGCTATGTCGCCTCCTCCTCCCCCACTCGTCTCATGAATTATAAATAAACAAATAGATTAATTAAATGGAAAGGCATAGCAGCAGCATGAGAGCAAAATAATAAATCTAATTAAACAGATCATTAGGGAAGAACTGGATGCAATGAGAATTGAGCAATATTGCTCAAAGAAGTGTGCTGCATCGTGAATGAGCCAATCAGACATAAAAATTCGTGATATTTATGAAATTGTTCATTACATTTGACACACAAATAAACAACAAGTTTAGGGATTTTTCTGTTTGTTTGATTCATTTCTTATATACAAATGTTAATCTACATGGAAACTTTTTATTTGTCTGCACTAGAAATGAACTTTATCTAAAAACATTGCAAATACGCAAACTCGAAAACAAGGCAAACAACCGAACAGACAATTCCAATAACATAAATGTTGAAATATGCTTGCAGTAAGATGTTGTAATCAGTAGAAGATTTTTCTTTAGAAAGACTTTCGTTTAAAATTGAATTTCTTTTTGATGACAAATTTGCATCCAAACGCAATGAATCGAGCCTTTTTAAAGCGAATCTAACATTCAGTGGAACTTGTTGAATTTTGGCTTCAATTCCAGAATGAAATAGACGTTTGATTAAGTTTCTTAGATTGAACTTTGTATTGGGGTCAAGATTTTTCCTGATTGGATAATTTGCAAATGAAGAGATTAACCCTTCTTGTGAAGTATGAAATCCGATTGGTAAATGTGATTTCTCTATCAATTGTGCAACATCTCGAGCGGTTATTAAAACTGAATTTTCGTTAATTAATCTTTGAAGCACAGAATCAGAGCCAACTTGGTTTCGTGGAAGCTTTTCAGAATGTGACGCAAGTTTGGGAAAGTGTTGACTAAAGAAGCGCTCAGTGTTTGAGTTGTTTTCGATTAAAATGTTTAAGGAATTATCTAATTGATCAAATGTGTCGTAGTAGATTTTGCTTTGCGACAGTAAATTTGCAGTGATATCAGTGGAAAAAACTTGACGAAGAATGTAGGTGCAGAAGATAAACAAAATTATGAGTGACATCCTTGAATTATACAAAGAAACGTTTCCTTGTCCAACCAAAATTGCAAACATTTCTACATAATTTTTTATAATTCTTGAAAAACTATAAACATTTGGAAGACAATTTTGTAAATTAATTAAAAGCATCAGACCGACAGCTAAATAACAAACTCCAATAAGAATCCAAATCAGCGCACTGAATGAACTAAAAAGGTTTAAATTTACATTTCTTGCACTCTTGGGAAAACTTAATATGTTCAGTAGCGTTGTATGTGGAATTAGAAAATCAGTGTCAATTAGCTTATCTCGCTTGTTGAGTATTGAAAAGATGTATGGAGAGAAATCGGTTTTCTGTAAGAAAGAATTATAAAATTATAACGTTTTATTCAATTTGATCAAACATTAGTCTCAAATAAGGACATCATCCCGTTCCAAGTTCCATTAGCCACGAGAAAGCCACTGATATTGCTGTGGGCGCTTTTAAAGTTGACACTATTTCGGTGGGCGGTAAAAAACCTGTTAATTTTATATTGCAACAACAAAAGATAAAAACAAATTCACGTACCTGCAATGTAAATATTTCAAAATCATCATGATAATCTCACGATTCAGTGAACAAACATAATTCACTTGATGCTGTGTGGAGTAATAAAACTAAAATAAAAAAATTAAATAGAGAACTTCCAAATAAAAAAATCAATTCAATACATCACTTTCAAATAAACCAATGTTGATGTGACATTTGACAGTTGAATTTGAATTTGTGGAATAAATCACACTGCGATTATTCCATTCGAGACAATACTTTTGAAGCAATGAGTTGGAAGCCATTTTATTGAAAAATGACAATTAGTATGAGTATTAGAAACGTTTAACGGACATAAACAATTTGAATTATATAACAATTAAGATAATTGATTTTTTTGTTCAAGAAAAAAATCAATTTTTTTCTCCGTAAAAATCGAATACACACTGAACTCAACTATTATTGATATTTAGTCCACACAGAAAAGCGCGAAAACGTCAATTCAAGTGCAAAACAAACCAACGAACACAAAATTCCAATTGAGTAAACAACAAAGTAGGCGAGAATCATTGCAATAGAATTTCGTTTTGTTTCATTATTTTTAGTAGTAGTTAGAGTATTGAAAAGATTTTCATCAGTATTTGCATAATTTTCTTTGACGCTTGCAAGATTGCGCAACACAAACCGCTTACCCAGTGGAACGCGAAGCTGAATTTGAGATTCAATTCCAAAATGAAACAGTTGTTTTAACCTAAGAAATAATTGTAAATCTGAAAACGTTTTTGAAAACTAAAAAAAATCCTACAATTTTTGCAATCTACTTTTATCCTTCAAATTTAGACTTTTTCTAATAGGATATGACCCAATCGATGATACCAAACCATCCTGTGAAACATGGAACCCGAGCGTTGAATAGAACTGTTGAAGCAGTCCGGCCATTTCACCGTCAGTTATTAAAACTGTATTTTCTGCAATCAGCCTTCGCATCACCTGATTGGAACTCACTTCTTCGTGAGAAATATTTTCACAATATTCGAGTAAATTTGGAAATAATTGAACGAAATGACGTTTTGTATTTGACTTGCCTTCAATAAGGATGATTTGTTGTTTATTTGTTGATATTGATTCACGCAATTGATCAAACGAATTGAAATAAATCTTACTGCGCGATAGTAAATTTGCCGTTATATCCGTCGAAAAAAGTTGTCGTAAAACGTAGGCAGAAAAGATGAAAACAATCAGAGGATTGCGTAAAATGTTGCGTGTTTGATTGCACACGGAAACTGTTCCTGTTTCGAAATTTTATTTTATTACAAAATAAAATTTGAAAACAAAGCTAACCTTGCCCAACCAGCAGTGCAAACAAGACAAAATAATTTTTGCCCAAATTGTCGAAATTAATATCATCTCGACAGATGAGCATCCAATTGAGTGCACCGAGAGCAAGAAAGCTGATACCAATTAAAAGCCAAATTTGTGCTGGGAAAGATGTAAAAATGTTCAAATGCTGTTTGATTGGCGATACTTTAGGATAACTGAGAATATGAAGAAGTGGTCGTTCCGGTAGTAAAAAGTCGGTATCAATTATTCGGTCTCGATGGTTAAGAATCGAGAAAAAGTACGGAATAAAATCTGCTTTCTGTGGGAATAAAATAGATATCAATTTTAAATAAAAATTGACATCAAATTTCAAACTTTAGTATCAAACAGTGCGAGTATGCCATTCCATGTTTGATTGTGCTGTGTCAGAAAGCCACCAAAATCGCCAGTGGCGCTTTGAAAATTGACGCTGAAAAATGGAAAGATTTTCAAGTTAATCAATTGGTTCGATAAATATAAGATTGTCACACATGCCTACAATGTAAATATTGCAGAATCATCAAGATCATCTCACGATGCAGTGAACAGATGTACACTTCCTGTTCAGCTGTTGAACTTGAATATACAAAAATCTATTTTTTGTTGAGAATTTAAAAGAAACAAAATTTAAAATTTATTTCAAGAAAAAAACATATCAAAAGATTACTTCTTTTGGATATAAACCAATGTTGAGATGACATGTTGTGGAGTTCGCTTCGGGGTAGATTGTCTTGTTGTTCCAGAGAAGGCAATATTTTTGTAAAATTAAAGTAAAAGACATTGTAATCTGTAAAATAAAAACACCAAAACAAATCTTACAACCTCTTTCTTACAAGTTATTGCATTTCTTAATGAGTTGCTGGGTTCAGTTTTGTCTCAAAAAGTTGTGAAATTGTTACGAAAACACATGTTTCGATTTTAATTCATTTCAGGTAGAAAAACTAGTTAATTTTGGTTTAAAATCGATAATTTCTGTGCCAAATAATTGCCCTGGAAAAATTTATGTAGCATTGGTATGTAATTAGAATTACTTTAATTAGTTTCTGTTTTAGTAATAGAAAATGTAGTTAAGATTATTTTTAGAAATATTAATTTAATGTCACGGGTTAAATTATTAATGTAAGTCATGGAAAAATGGTTTATTCCATTATGCTACCATAGAAAATAAATCCCATGTTTCTCCATGTTTGAAATATATTTTTAAAATCATAAATTTCAATACAATTTCAAAGCCACATTTCAAAAGATTATTTGTCTCCATACAGAATAACGTATGTTGTTGCATGGTTGCAAGGCATCTAACATTCCAGATCTACATTCAAATTTTACGTATTTATTCATTAATTTGAATTGAAAATTCCATTTTAATTTTAATTGAATTAACCGCAACAAAACATACGCATATAATATTTTGCATACATATTTCGAAATTCTTTTCAAATTTCAATTGAATTTTTCGTTTGTGTGTGTGTCCAGTTCGTGTAGCATAACAACCAAACAAACCCAACGCAACCAAAAGCCAGACGCCTACGCACACAAAACCATTTTGAGTACGAAATAAAAAACAAATCTGGCACATTTTTCCGAGAATATTTGTCGAAAACAGATACATTCTATTAATTTTTATTAAAATATTAAAATATTAATAATTACGATTTTTATTAAATTTAATATAATATAAAATATTTAAAATTTTCAAGTATATCTTTTCTTCTTGATCTTTTATTCACTGGAATTTTTATTTCATGTATATTTAGTGTGTCTCATTTTAATAATCCTGTATTGGAGAGGAACAAGAGAATACATAAAGCATAAATAAATCACTACATGACCTTCTTTCATTCTAATGGAATATTCCTGGAACACTACATTATGGGTTTATTCATTAAAAAAATTAGTGAATACAAAATACTTATAACAAAATTCAAGGAACCATTCTGAGGAAAGTTCAAGTGTTTCACTAAATTCCGGTAAGAACAGTAGTTTGGTGCAAGTTTTTAAAATTTAAAATTTTGTGGGTCTTTCAGATATAAAGTGATACGTGTTTTTTATTCCTGTGAGTAAATGGCACAAGGATTTTGTTGTTTTTGAGTTCCCCTTCCACCTGTGCAGTATTTTATTTTCAGGTGAAGGACAGTCGAGGATTATACGAAATGGACACACATGTGTTAAACCTTTTGTGTGTGCGTGCAGTAACCTGGACACAGCCACCTGTGAATGTATTTGTATTGTATCCTGGTTATTTCAATTTTGTGTATCCAACATATGTAATCACATGATGATGATGATGATGATGATGATGATGATGTGGAAATGAGTGGGAAATTGTTTTTTTAGTGTCGGGAGTGTTTTGTTTTGCTGTTGTGAAAATGTGAAAAAGCAAATGAAATATTATTTGGAAAATATTTTCGCAAAATATTTATTAATTAAAGATTTGTGTGTGTGTGTGCAATGTGATTCAAAAGAAAGTGAACACGTCATACGATTTGTTTTGTCTCTTAAGTTGAAAAGTTCCAAGTAAAAGTCAAGTTTCGCATCATCATCTGCGTCAACTTGATCATTTTGTCTACGTGACTTTTTTCTATGTGTTCATTTCTACTTGAGTTTGTGATTTTGATTGATGAATATGTCAAGTGATTTATTTTTAGTTTTGATATTTCTAGTTTTGTGTGTGTGTGATTGAACAAACACAAAAAATCATATTGATAAACTATCAAAGTTTTTTGTTTTGTTTTTTTTGTTCATTGAAAGTTTGTGTCAACTTTGTTTCTGTGACTTGAAGAAAAGTAAAAGTCTAGACTTGATTTTGGATTCTTGACTCGATTTTAGTGCACATGTAAACAGCAAACATGAGTGAACATGAAGAAATTGTGTTGAATAATTTACGAACTTTGTTTGAGCAAGCCATTTCACATCATGATGATGGCATTGGTCAATTCATGACACCGGGTGACCTACAAAAATTGTGCAAACAGTTCGACATTGGCCCGTCCGAGTCGGACATTATATTCGCCGATCTCGATCGAAACAGTGATGGACTGTTGAGTGTCGAAGAATTTCTCGTGGGATTCCGTACATTGAATAAAAACCAAAATAATTGCTCAACATCAAATAATGTTAATAATGTTAGTAATAATGCCAATAATGACCAGAATTATTCATCAACCTTCGATCACACCAATCACTACGATAATGAAAAGGATGAGAAAGAAATAAAGAAGAAAACAAATTCAGAAGTCAATTTACAAGATAACACTAGTTCTACTACTACTAACCAATTGGTAGGACAAATTTCGTTGATTTCCTTTGACGAAGACGAAGAAGAAGAAGCCCCGTACGATGACGATGATGAGAATAATGAGAGCAAAAGTAAATGCAGCGCCCAAATTGCGACACATGTGACGATGATGCCAACTAATGGACAGAATGCACAGAATAAATCAACATCGATTATTGATGATGAGCCACAAAGTTGTAGAAGTAGAAGTAGCAACAAAAACAACAGAAACCAAAGTGAGGTAATGAATATATAGATGATGTTGTCACTCTATCTGTTAGTTAATCTACAAATTGACAGTGTTGCGTAATATTTGTAATAAAATTTTAGGGTATATTTGGGTTAGGTTTGGGTCAGGTTTTTTAGGTTAGGTTTAGGTTAGGTTAGGTTAGGTTTAGGTTAGGTTTTTTAGATTAGGTTTTAGGTTTTGGGTTAAGTTATATTATTAAAAAATGTCAATTCATGTTTAATTAAATATAGGAAAGACAAATACGTCGAAGCAATTCACTGGTGCCCTCGCTACTCTTGGGCCGACGAACTCTGTCAACCGAACACCAACAAAATACTGTACTCCCAAGAGTGTTCGAAATGAAGAGAAAAGCCGAGCCCGGAGAATTACTAATTGTCACTGCTAACGATGAGCAGAATGAGAAACAAAATAAACAAACGGAACAAGAGGATTCAGTAGATTCAAGCCAGGATTCGGGTTTCGACTTGTTAACCGGGTAAGCGGATACTAATATTCGTGAATCATTAAAATGTACTGCTAACAGTAGGGTACTAAAACTGATACAGGATAGTACATTTTAAATTGTTGCTAAAAAAGTTTGCAATCCTATAGTGACTCGTGTCAAGATTCATGAGACAAACGGAGTTCAATATCCTCATTTAACGAGAAAGAGAATGATTCTTAAATTCTCACTATTTAGGTTTACAAAGTAAACAAAAGCTTAAACTTATTTTTTTAATGAGGAGAATAAGACACAAAAGTAAATCTGCGAAATTACCGAATTTATAGACTAAATTCGAAAATTCCATCTTTTATGAATGGCCCACACAATCTTTATTTAATGAACCCTTTGAATTTATAAGCAAATTTAAATATTCTTATACTACATTTAAAGCAATCAAAGAATATTCCTAATTATATTCGATTATATTTTATAAAAATATATTCTCTTTGTTTTATTTCTAACAAAAGGAATATTCCTTCAATTATTTTTGGTAAATTAAATTTGTCATTATAATTTTTTAAGAATCGAAGACTTTGAAGTAGAGCCATTGTCTCAACTTCAACAGCCAAACAAAGGACAAATGCGTAAGCTTCTGCTCGATCTGGTACAGAATATTCAACTACTTCAAAGCGAGAATAAAAAGTTGGTCAAAATATGGTCTTCGAGGTATTTTTTATTTTTAATATTAAAATGAATAAAAATATTAATATTAATAATTTTATTAATATATTCTCATACATATTAAGAGAGGAGAATTTTCCAGAATTGGAACAGCGTACCAAGAACATGGAATCCAAAACGGACAATCTGCATAACTACATTCAAGCACTGGTAGAGGTTGCATTTAGAATTTATTAGAATTTCAAATTTTTCAAGATTTTATTTCTTAAATTTTAAATTTAGATAAATCACGAAATGTTCCACGATCCAATTAAGCCAATAATAACAAGTAGTACGAGTACTTCCATTCAAAATCAGAAAAATTCCAAGAACTTAAAGTTGAAAGACCAGAATCAATTACACGAATCGAACGACTCACTCCGTGAGACCATCCGGAAGTTGCAAAATAATTTGCATTCCGTTTTAGCTGAACAGAATCGACTACGAGACGAGTACTCGGACAGGGTGAAGCATTTAGAATGTGAACTAAAAGCAAAGCAGCGGCGAAATAGTCGAACCGAGGATGAGTTGGAATTTTTAAAGTTGAGTTATTTAAATTTTATTTAAAAAATTTATTTAAAAAAATTATTTAAAAATACTAAATTCTTTGGAAAATTTCCAGAAAAACAAGCCAATCTCTAGAACATTCGCGACGAGTCATGGAAATACGTAAACTTTTCGACAGTTATTTAGAGTCCTCGAAGTCATCTCTGTATGATACTAATAGCCAAAATGTTGAACAGCGAGCCAAAAACATTTGGGAACACAAACGAGAGATGTGGTTCAAGAAGCGAGACTCATTTCAGTCTGACTCTAATTTACAGAATATTCTCGATCGAGGTCTGACCACCAATTTGAAGGGTCGAAAGTTGAGCTCGAGATCGAACTGTTGGCAACCGAAAGATGAAAAGTAAGTTCCGGGTCAAAGGTCAAAATTGCAATTTTTGTTTTTCAAATCTAGAATTATGGAAGAAACTCCAAGCTCGTGGAAAGATGGGATCCAAAAGTTGGAGGCAATTAAAAGTAGCAGTAATGATAGTTTGAACGATTCCGATGATAATCGAGTAATTCAACGTAAGAATTCTTCGGTACGTCGACGAGTGTCCTTTTCGAATCCTGAAATTTTGGAACAGAATTTAGAGAAAATAAAAAAGAGTTTCAGGTCAAAAGAAATTGAGAGCAGTTTTGAAGAAAATGAGAATAATGAATCTGAAGTCCCACTGCCAAGTCCTAAAAATGTACGAATGTCCGTAAATATCTTTAAAATCATTTTTATCGGTGACTCGATGGTGGGCAAGACGAGTTTTATCCATCGAGCCACGAGAGGATTCTTCACTGATCGATGCTCGTCTACAATTGGAATTGATTTCAAGCGGCGGTTAATCAAAATTAAGGATACAATGCATGAGCTGCAGTTGTGGGACACTGCGGGACAGGAACGTTTTCGGTCGATTACGATGAACTACTTTCGGAAGGTGGATGCTATTTGTTTGATGTACGATGTGACGCGGGAGAGGACTTTTACCAATGTACGCTTTTGGGTTAATTCGATTCAGGTTAGTTAGATTTTGAATTAAAAAAATATTCACCTGTTTTCGGTTTAAAATTTTAGGATTCAGTCTCCACTGGTAATCTCCCGATACTAATATTGGGAAATAAAATCGATTGTCGCAATGAGACAACTGATGGGAAATCTGTGAAATCATGCGTCTCTACACAGGACGGCGAGAAAATGGCCACCAATCTACAGATGGGACCATTCTGTCGATTTATGGAGACTTCTGGCAAGAGTGGCCACAATGTTGAAGAGGCTCTCGCGGAACTAACCAAAATGATGATCTGGACATCGTTGATTGGTAAAGATGCGAAACAAATTGAGCGTGAAGAACGAGAGAAGGCAATCAAATTGCAGGAAAACGCAAAAATGCAAAACAAATCAAAATCAAAATGCTGTAAAAGCTAAGAATAGCATGGAATCGTTTTATGGGAAATAATAAAGTTTTAGTGAGTTTAGCCGCCATCTAGTGGGGGGAAATGTTACTAATACCGCCAATTTTGAAATAAAACCATAAACCATCACTTACATTCGCAAATCTAATTGGAAAATTTGGTTTTTAAAATATCGATAATAAAATTAAAGTAGCAACAGAAAATCCAATCATTAAAAAAATAAATTAAAATTTTATTCAACAAATTAACCAATCCAATCAGATCACCAAGGTGTAACTGATTACCAGCAATTTCATATTTCAATTTTTCTATTTAAATAATAAAATTTCGAATAAAATCTATTTGAAACAGATTGAAATCATATTTTAAAAATAGAATGTACTGTTTGTCCGTGAATTGACAATCGTCATTGAACATGAATCATGAATTGATTGCATTGCATTGAACAAACCCCAAAATAGATCATCAATCATAAATAGTTGAGAGTATATATAGCACTTGTATCCAAATTTGCAGAATTATTCGCTTATTTGATCGTTAAAGTTTTGTCAAAATATTTTCATCATGTCCCCTTTACTCAGTTTTAATTGGTCAATTTTATTTGTGTGCACATTTTTGTATTTTGCAAATTTTCCCCAACTTTCATCGGTAGCAGCACAGAGGAATAACAAGAACAAGAATGAATATTCTTTATTGATCAAGAAAATCAACGAATCATTTACGCTGGACTTGGTGTCACCACTCAGGAGATATTTTCCTCAAATATCGCAAGCCAATTCCGCTGGTATTGAACAGTGTTTCGATGCAATGCTCAATGGGGAACGGATTTCACTGTTTGACCGGAATGCTAGTGGCGGAGATGTGGTTTTGGAGTATTTTGTAAGTAATTTAGTTATGATTTTTATGATTTTTAATTGAATTTTATTGAATTTTAGTCGGCTCTTCCAGATCACGTGCCCAGCAATCAGACTATCCAAAGTCTGTTTGAGTCTATTCACACAATTGTGGACTATGTTGTACAGTGCAGTCAAGAGATTGCCGCTGAGAATGATAAACTGACCAAACGGTTGAATATTACCTTTTTCAAGGTTGGATTGACGAGTTTGTCGGATATGGTAAGTTGCTTTTAAAACTTATTTAGCATGCGCAGAACTTTTATTTTTATATTATCTTTTAGAGTCATAAAGAAATGGAACGTTTAACTGGATCCGATTTTGATGCTAAACGTGAACGTAGACAGGTGGAATCTAACCAGAAACAATCTCCAAACAATTCGTCTTTCAACAATTTTTACAATTCCTTACTCAAAATGATGGATCGATTCTATGGTCGTTCCCGACCCACGCCCAGACCTAACCCTCAACCCAGACAGTTTCCGTTTCGGTATCCATATCCGTACTCGAATCCAAAAGGAATCGGCAATTGTCCCAAGACAAGTACGTTGAGATCCTTACCGAGGCAATGGGATTGGAGGTCTAGGGGTGTGGTCACACCGGTCCGGAATCAGGTGACTTGTGGCTCTTGTTGGGCCTTCACAACCTGTCAAACGATCGAGAGTGCAATGTTGATTGCAAATAGGAGTACGAATCGGAATCTAGAGTTGAGCACTCAACAGTTGATTGATTGGGATGTGAAGGCAAGGGGCTGTGATGGGGGCAGTGCGCCCACTGCATACGAATATGTACGACGGAATGGATTGACAGAAGCCCGTAATTATCCGTATGTTAACCGGAAAAATAGACCAAATCAAAAAAGACGAAACCTGCCAGTGGCTGCCCGTATCAAGGACTACTGCATTCGGGGAAACATTCACGGACCAAAGCGCGTGCACGAACGTCTATCAGACGAGGATATTATGCGAGCCCTGGTGGAACACGGTCCCCTGTATTCACTGGTCTACGGGGAGGGTTCCATACTGCAGAACTATAAATCTGGCGTACTGGACGATCCGAGATGTTCCAAGGAGACTAATCATGCTGTGGTACTGGTGGGCTATGATGAACGCAGTTGGATTCTCAAGAATAGTTGGGGTACTAGGTGGGGTGAGAGGGGATACTTTAGGTTGGTTAGGGGCAAGAATATGTGTGGTATTAATACTGAGATTGCGTATGCTATTTTGTGATATTTGAAAAGTTTGGTTCTAGATTGATTCTATTTTGACAATTCCTATACCATATCTTGACCTTATCTTGAACCTATCTTACAAGTACTTTGACATTATTTTCCACTTCCTTAACCCTACCTAGATCTTATCTTGACAATACCTTGACCCTACCTTGACCCAACATTAACACTACCTTCACAACACAAAAAACCCTATCTTGATTCTATCTTGACAATATTTTGACAACACCTTGACAATGCTTTGACGGTACCTAGACCTTACCTTGACCCTACTTTGACAATAGCTAGACCCTACCTTGATCCAACCTTGACACACCTTACTTGTTAGACACAACCTTTTACCCTCAATCTACATTTAGATTTTCTTGAAATCTAGTACATTAGATGTTCCAAAAATAAATTTCAATTTAGAATTCGAAAACAAAATCAGACTATTTCATGTTTCATGTCAAAAGTTACAAGTATAGTTAAGTTCGTTTTCTCTTTGACGTGTGTTTGACGAAAAGTTTGTGTGACGTTTTCTACAAGCCATGACCACTCGTCGTCTCGCTTATCACCTAGTGCTTACCTTCTCTCTACTCTTGTTGGCGTCTCTCGTGGCCAAGACTGTTGCACCTGACTCGCTCTCTGTCGTAGATTTTCGCGCTTTGAAGGATTCTGAAGCCGACAGCAGCACTACCGCTCCAGGAGAAAGTGTCTCTGAAGATGGTTCCTTCTATGAGTGGCTAACCAAGCATATCCAATCGCCCATTGGCTTTGGCGTCTGTCTGGCGGTGATCGCCATTGTGGTGATGCTAATTTGCTATTGTTGCTTTCAACTGTGCTGTCGCTCGAACAAGATACAGTCCCTATCGTACAGCAAGAGCGGCCGTAAAGGTAGGAAAGATGATCGCGGCCGTAAAGGGGGAAGCAAAGATGGTGATGGCGGATCCAAGACGAAGCCCGCGGATACGGTCAAGAGTTCAAAAGGCCCTCCAACGACCAAATTGACAATCACCATCTCGACTATTGACAGCTCTTCAGCTAAAACTGTAACTTTGTGATGCTATATATATATCAAATGTCTTTTTGCTTTATTAAAACACTTTAAAAGTCTCTTTCAACTATTTAATTCCACACCAATTGTAATAAATAAATTGTTTAACAATTCACGCGTGATTTTTGATTTATAGTTGTAATTAAAATAAATTTCAATAAATGTTCAAATGTCAAACTGATCAAATATAAATATAAATATATTGATTGTTTATACACACACATTCAGACAAACAATGGCTCCACACTTGGGTATTGTGAATTTAACTTTGATTTTAATGTTGCAAATATATTTTGCTTCTTTAATTGAAGCACAATGGAGCTCTTTGTCTCCTCTTTCGACCCGAACCCCAGCTTAATTACGAGTTTCATTTTTAATATGTTTCGTTTACTCCGAATTGTTCAACTCTTTAGATTGTGGCGAGAATGGAACCTGGTCAGCGTGTCATCCATGTACGGACAATTGTTCAAACTACCAAGATGAACGTATCTGTCTGGGAAATTGTAATATTGGATGCTATCCCAATCTAGGCTTTGTCTTTCTGAACGGTGAATCGGGCAAGATTATTCTCCCAGTGGACTGTCCTCCTGTTATTCGAAGTAAAACTCATTTTATGAATTTTTTGAAATCTTTATTACTAGTGGGCCCTGCGGGTGCTAAATTCAAATTCTTTGATATTATTTTGAAAGTAATGTCCCCAAAATTGAAATTCTGGGGAATAGTCGAGTGTAAGCGAAATTAATACACACCTAACCACCTAACCACCTAAACCTAACCTAACCCTATCCTAACCGACGCCCACACCCACCTAACCACCTAAACCTAACCTAACCCTATCCTAACCGACGCCCACACCCACCTAACCACCTAAACCTAACCTAACCCTATCCTAACCGACGCCCACACCCACCTAACCACATAAACCTAACCTAACCCTATCCTAACCGACGCCCACACCTCCCTAACCACATAAACCTAACCTAACCCTATCCTAACCGACGCCCACACTCACCTAATAACCTAAACCTAACCTAACCCTATCCTAACCGACGCCCACACCCACCTAACCACCTAAACCTAACCTAACCCTATCCTAACCGACGCCCACACCCACCTAATAACCTAAACCTAACCTAACCCTATCCTAACCGACGCCCACACCCACCTAACCACCTAAACCTAACCTAACCCTATCCTAACCGACGCCCACACCCACCTAACCACCTAAACCTAACCTAACCCTATCCTAACCGACGCCCACACCCACCTAACCACCTAAACCTAACCTAACCCTATCCTAACCGACGCCCACACTCACCTAATAACCTAAACCTAACCTAACCCTATCCTAACCGACGCCCACACCCACCTAACCACCTAAACCTAACCTAACCCTATCCTAACCGACGCCCACACTCACCTAATAACCTAAACCTAACCTAACCCTATCCTAACCGACGCCCACACCCACCTAACCACCTAAACCTAACCTAACCCTATCCTAACCGACGCCCACACCCACCTAACCACCTAAACCTAACCTAACCCTATCCTAACCGACGCCCACACCCACCTAACCACCTAAACCTAACCTAACCCTACCATAACCGACGCCCACACCCACCTAACCACCTAAACCTAACCTAACCCTACCCTAACCGACGCCCACACCCACCTAACCACCTAAACCTAACCTAACCCTATCCTAACCGACGCCCACACCCACCTAACCACCTAAACCTAACCTAACCCTATCCTAACCGACGCCCACACCCACCTAACCACCTAAACCTAACCTAACCCTATCCTAACCGACGCCCACACCCACCTAACCACCTAAACCTAACCTAACCCTATCCTAACCGACGCCCACACCCACCTAACCACCTAAACCTAACCTAACCCGTTCCTCTCTATGACCAAATTTCATATTTTCATTGTTGCACTCGTTGGGGGACTCATTGTTGGACATGTGACTCAACAATGGGGCCTCAAGCTGAGACATTTTCAATCAGAGATTTGTTTGGCAGGTACACCTAAAAAACATTTTTCGCAAAAACCAAGGTTGAACGGCACATCTGCATAGTATTCTAAGCACTTTGGCCAAATTTGATGCAAATCGGTTGAGAAATGTAGGAGGAGTTAACTGCACAAGAAATCCAAAAGCTGTCACTAAGAGTCTTCGCTCACGCTCGACAAAAAATTTCATATTTTTGTTTGTTTGTTTTAGAATGTGCTCCGAACCTTGTTTGGAAGGAGCCTTGTTCCGACTCTGGCCGAAGATGTGCACCAAATTGTCATAATCTCCAAAATCCGCCCGACTGTACTACTACTACTATGCACTACTACTGTGCGCCTGGCTGTGATCCAGCCGAGGGTTTCGTGTTCGTTGAAGGTCAATCTGGAGACGTTATTCGAATAGAACGTTGTTCCACTTGATAAGTGAAGCTAAATAATGATAAAATTGTGTGGATGTGGTTGTTTTGTTGTTGTGACCAATGAAGTAAATGAGTTGAAATCCAAAATTTTGATTTTGAAATATATATTTTTATATAGTTCACAACTTTGATTCAGCTTGTATACACAATGCACACAATGAATACTCTGCAAAAATTAATAACAAGTTGCCAATGGTTTGAATAATCATTCAAAAATTAGCATTTACTAGTTTTTACTTGAAAAGCGTACTTATTATTATACCTTGACAATACCTTGACATAACTTAAGGTAGGACGCGAAACTTCAAACATATGTGAATGGCCCCTTCACATATTAGTGCAAAAAAGCGGGATTCGTAATATTCCTTTTTCTCCGGAACCCGTTGACCGATTTATGTCTATTATAGCTCAAATTAAAGGTAAATGTATGATCTTGAAAAATGACGATCTGAATTTTTTATAATTCCTCACATTAAACAATGAGAGTGATTCAAACAGCCTCGAATAGCAAAAAACGTTGTTTACATTTACTTTTATGGATAGATTTTCTTAGTTAGTTCTAAATTAAAAAAATCAGATAGTCATTTTTCAAGATCATACATTTACCTTTAATTTGAGCTATAATAGACAAAAATCGGTCAATAGGTTCCGGAGAAAAAGGAAGATTACGAATCCCGCATTTTTTGCACTAATATGTGAAGGGGCCATTCATATATGTTTGAAGTTTCACGTCCTACCTTAAACTCTACTTTGACCCTACTTTAACCCTACCTTCACGTTATCGTGACAGTACCTTGACTCTATTTTGACCATACCATGACCCTACTTAATTAAACTTTGAACCTAACTTGACACTACATTTTACCCATCTTTGACACTAGCTTTTTACTCTTGAAATACTTTTAACTTATTTAAAATCTACTATATTTACTTGAAGTTCCATAAATAAATTAGAATTTAGAATTCGAAAACAAAATTAGACTATCTCATGTATCACTGTTTAACAAGTTTAGTTAAGTTCGGTTAGACTTTGTGACTTTGTGTGTTTGACGAAAAGTTTGTGTGACATTTTCTACAAGTCATGGCCGTCACTCGTCATCTCGCTTATCATCTAGTGTTGCTACTCTTGTTGACGTCTCTCGTGACCAAGACTGTTGCACCTGACTCGTTCCCTATCGTAGATTCTCGTGCTTTAAAGAATTCTGAAGCTACTAGATCCGCTCCAGAAGAAAGTGTCTCTGAAGATGGCTCCTTCTATGAGTGGCTAACCAAGCATATTCAATCGCCCATTGGCTTTGGCGTCTGTCTGGCGGTGATCGCCATTGTGGTGATGCTAATCTGCTATTGTTGCTTTCAACTGTGCTGTCGCTCGAACAAGATACAGTCCCTATCGTACAGCAAGAGTGGTCGTAAAGGTCGAAAAGATGATCGCGCTCGTAAAGGGGACAAAGATGATGGCGCACACAAAGCCAAGCCCGCGGATACCGTCAAGAGTTCAAAAGGTCAACCAAAGACCCAAGTGACCATCACCATCTCGACCAGTGACAGCTCTTCAGCTAAAACTTAAACTTTAATGTGAAGCTACATATATCAAATGTCTTTTTGCTTTATTAAAATACATTAAAAGTCTTTTTACACTCTTAATTTTCTACTAATTTTGTTTAAATGCTAAGCACCCTACTGTTTTAAATGCTGAACCCTATGCATGACCATACCTTGACAATATCATTCTCAAAATTCATCAAAATATAACGAATTTCAGATTAATTTAAAAACGCACACATTTATTAATGGTAATTGATTTAAAATTTATTAAAATTATTACTTATCTTAAAATAAAAGATAGACTGATTTCTGTACGCGTAGTTGTAGGAACCTGGATCAATTTTAATTACTGATTAAAACAGTAAAACTTAAAACTTTACAATTCGTGCTAATAAACAATAAATTCGGGTAATTTCAATAAAATTCGATCGTGAACTTTAAGTTCATAACATGCCTGGCAATAAAGAGAAAACACTTTATTATCATTAATGTACGTGAAAATAATGCTAATAAGAAATAATGGTTTTGAATTTTGAATTTAATTTAATATACCAAAGTTACTTCTTGCAAGTAGAACAGTCAAAAAATGTTTGGCTTTTTAATGTTGATTGTCTTAACTCTGCTCAAAAAGATCACAAAATTACTCGAAAAGCTTTGCATTCACTTGCGAGAGTTTTACTTTGACTTGGATCCAATCAAAGAGTGCAATTCGTTGCAAGAAATTGCCTATTGGAACGAGAAGCGCCCGTTAAGGAGATTTGCTTTATTTCCTTGGTTTAAAGTGAATGTACACTTTTTGCTGCCCACCTTGGCGATTCTCTACTTTCATCTGGACAACATTTATGTGCTGTTCTATTTGTATGGAGGACAGTACAATGCAACGGGAATGCCTGAACTGCTCACCCACCGAATAAATCTGAACATATTTTGGGACATTAATGACATTTTGACCAATGTCGGCATCACCCAAGAGTTGTTCATTTTTATCTATTTAACCCAAGTGCCCAATGTCGAATCGAACTGCTTCATGTTTGCCATCTGGAATGCTGCAATTCAGAAGAGAACAATCTACCACAGAGGAAAATGTGAGTTGAGATGCGTGTTTGCATTTATTTTTGTAAAAATATCATGTGTTTATGTTACCGTAAATGTATGAAATCCAGTAATTGTATATGTTACCGTCCAATTTCGTCATTCCGTAGATTGCCTAGGCAAATCAGAAGAAAAATAAACAATTTTCTAATTCCGTCTTTTGCATAGGCAGTCTAAGGATTGACTAGGCATTCCGCGTTTGAAGATAATCATTTTAGGCAAAAGTGAAAATATCTAATTTTTTATCTAGTTTTGCCTAGGCAATCCACGGAATGACGAATTTTGCGTTTGGACGGTAACATATAGATTTACAAGTAATTGTATACAATTTCATTTTTCATACATTTACGGGTAAAATTTTACCAGTCTGGAAGCAAGAGAAATCTGATAAAATCTTGAAAATTCGAGCAAAATTTCGACAGGTCTATTCGATCTTAATGGTGGCGGTGTTTTTGCAATTCCACCTCTTCAGTTTGGCAGCTCATTTCTTCAACGGAGACATGCACACAGTTCGCAATAGATGGCTAACATTGTACTTACATCTCTGGGTGGCATACACTTGCTATGGTAAATGTGCCCTTTTGAGTTTTGTTTTAGCATAAAACTTTTCCCCAAAATTTTCACTAATTCCAGGTGTCATATACGTTGCTTTCTACTTTCACCTGGTTACCAATTACGTTCAATTCAAACAACGATATAGACTGAACGAAATTAACTCTTTGATAAGTGAATTGTCAATTGTGGCTCGCGCTACTCAGGCCAACAACGCGAGCATTGGCAAGTTGCGTTCGAAAATTTGGATGAAATTTGTCGTTTACATTGGCAAAAATATGGCCATGTTCAAGGAGCTGGCCGCCTACAGTCGATTCTGGAGTTTCATTCTGACCGACTATGTGTTTGGATATGTCATCATGATATGCTACCTTGCATATGGTGTCTTCTTTGGTCAGGTGGACAGTATCATCAAAAAGTCCTTGTACATCTTTTTTGTTGTTCAATTTTTCACCACAATTTTGTTGATCACCGGCGAGTGCTCAATAATTGTGCGCAAGAATGTTCAAATATACAGGAGTAATCGAAAATTTGCTTATCTTTTCGCAAAAACACTTCGACCAACTTGCATTCAATTGTTGAAAGTATAAAGTCAAAGTATGCCAAAATGTGTGTATTAATTTATTTACCCAAATTGTATTAGTTCAACAAAATCATCTCCAACTACAAAGGCACTCGGATGGGCTTTCGATACATCAACAATGGAATCATTGACTCGCGTATGTTTCAAATTGTAATATGGGATATTTGTTTCGGTGATTTTTTTTCGCTAATTTTTTTAATATTATTTTTAAAGCTTTTTCTTTCGATTTCGGTTTTATTCATGAAAATCTTCAAAAAGAAAGTTATGGGAATTGACTATGTTGGTTAATGTTCTAATCGCACGAGTTGTCCCACACGATACAAATAGAACACAAATAGAACACAAATAGAAAATTGTACGAGTACTGAAATAATCACGATAAGTCGAAAACGCTTTTCGATAGTGACGTTCTTTGCAAGTACAAAGTCAGTTGTAGAGTTTTATCTTATCTTGATAATATCTTTCCCTAACCATGACATTACCTAGATTCTACCTTGATCAAACCTTGACCCTAACTAGACTCTACCTTGACCATAACTTGGCATTACTTTGATCCTACCTTTTTGCCCTCAATCTACATTTACTGTATTTTCTTGAAATCTAGTACATTTGAAGTTCCATAAATAAAATTTGAACTTACAGTTCGAACACTAAATCTGACTATTTCATGTTTCCTATCACAAGTCACGAGTCATCAGTTCGATTAGACTTTGTGACGTTTGTGTTTGACGAAAAGTTTGTGTGACGTTTTCGTACAAGCCATGGCCACTCGTCGTCTCGCTTATCATCTGGTGCTACTACTCTCGTTGGTGTCTCTCGTGGCCAAGACTGTTGCACCCGACTCGCTCCCTGGCGTAGATTCTCGAGCTTTGAAGGATTCTGAAGCCAGCGCCACTCTGCCAGAAGAAAGTGCCCCTAAAGATGGCACCTTATATGAGTGGCTAACCAAGTACATCAAATCGACCATTGGCTTTGCTGTCTGTCTGGTGGTGATCGCCATTGTGGTGATGCTAATGTGCTATTGTTGCTTTCAACTGTGCTGTAGCTCGAACAAGATTCACATTTCGCTGTCTCGTACGCGTAAAGATGGTAAAGATGATCGCGGACGCAAATCCAAGCACACGAATACCACCAAGACTGCACAAGGCTACCCACTGACCAGAGACTCGAATAGTGACACCTTTTCTAACTCCAAACTTCTAACCAATAGCTACAAACTAGCTAAAATGTGAAACAACTATTTATTATCGATTGTCTTTTTATTGCTTTATTAAAACACTTTAAAAGTCACTTCAAACTCACTTATTTCATACTAATTTCGTTTATAAATGATCGGCACTCCCAACATGCTGTTCACGCCACACTTGTTCTCACCCCTCGGCATGTGAAGGAACCCTTCGATTCCCCAACCAGGGCCCCAGCTGTTCTTGATGATCCAATTGTTTTCGTCCCAGCCCACCAGCAGTACGGCATGATTGACTTTAGACGCTTTATTCTCGCAGGGTCTATTCCAAACACCCTTGAGCATCTGAAACTCGGAATCTTTTGGGTTGACAGAGATCGCCACCGCTGAGGGTCCATTTCGCAGTACCATCAATTGCATTTCCAGGTCAGAGAGGGATTTTTCAAAGTTGCAGTAGTGATCCGCCTTGATATGGACAGTCATGTTCTTTTTGGAACATCGTTGGATCTATAATAGAGAATGAGTTAGATTTTGTAGGTCTTTTGAGGGTGTTTTGAGGGTGTTTTTAGGAAGATTTGTAGGAGTTTTGAGGGTGTTGAGTAATTAGTGGGAGTTTTGAGGGTATTTTGAGGGTGTTTTGAGGAGGTTTTGTGGGTGTTTTGTGGGCATTCCCATACTAACCGAATTAATGTACGGCGCATTCTCATCCAAAGTCACACCATGCTTCACAAAATGCTTCATCGGATCCTCCAAATTTCCCCCACCGCACCCATAAGGCATACAGTTGAGTGTGGCCTGAACACTCAAATGAACCGCTTCCTTCTTCACCTTGATCATGTACTGACTCTCGAGTGCACTCGTAGTCGAGAACACATAACACGACTCACACTTTTCCTGATTGTACACTGGCGATACGTAGCCCTGTTCGTTCCAGTTGAATTTGGCCGGGATTGTTGCCTCGTTGGGTCCCGGTTTTAGGTTGCATAGGTCCGAATTGCTGGAATCGGGTTTGTTGGTTGGATTTTGAACTGAAACCGAGCTTTGAGTTGTAGGTTTTAGATTAGCTGAAGAAGAATTTTGGGTATTTGAGCTTTGCTGAAGATTGTGATTTAGAATCGTCTTCTCGAACTCTTCCAAAGTCTAGTTTTTAGGGGGGAAATGTCACTACTTTTATGAATGGTCATTGAACTCTTACGTAAATAGCCAATGGTGTTATTCCATAAGTGGTTGTGGTTAATCCAAGAGCCTTATCCTTGACACACTGCAACACGAGTCTAGCCAAGTTTTTCAAATTGCCCAGAAAAGCTTTCACTCGTTGGGGTATTTCTTCGGGTTTGAATTTTTTCAAAAGATTTTGATTTTCGCTCTGAAAAATAATTTTTATTAATTTTTAGAAAACGGAAATATTTAGAAATATAACTTACAAAGAAAACCTCCACAATATTGTGAACTTTAGCCTTGAAAATGTCGATCGTCCGGTTCACGCCAATGCTCTGATCGTAACACTCGTTGTTGATGTCGTGTAGAGCTTCGATTTGGCTTTTGAATTGCGGGAAAAGGTCAATCAGACCCTGGTCTGCTTTGATACGGAGGCCGTGTAGGGTGGACAGGAGTTGGGCGTTTCTCTTGTCGAGATAGTCGAGTATTCCACGAATTTTGGGATCGATTTCCGGTTTGTTTGCCATTATCATCATCATCATTGCCATCATTATCTGTTGGTTGAGTTCCTACCAGAACTTGCTGAGTAGAATCCTCATCGTCATTATTCCCATCCTCCAAAATTTGAGCATCCAAACTTTGAGCAAAAACCAACAGAATCACGAAAATCGAAATCGAAATTTTCATCTTTTTTTGCCGAATCAAAACTACTGATCATAATAAAATTGGTTGGTAAATTGAGCCTCGATTTATACACGAGAAAAATTAATATGAAAAAAATGAGTAAAGTGATTTGAATTTAGTTTAGATAATAAAATAATAACAGATAACATTTGATTTGATTAACATGAAAATTTACAATAATTTCATTGTTGTTCGTCATTCGTGGTATTTGTGAACGGTTCATGTAGTTTGTTTATGTGCGTAGGCAATTGATTAACTTCTGATAATTAGCATGTTTTTATCAGAAATAAAAAATTTATTGAAAAAAATCAAAATTTAAAATACATTAAATGATTGAATTCAAATTGATCATTCTCCATTCAAGACCAAAATTTCCGAATGCACCGCCTTGCGATGTCGATTCAGGGTAGACTTTTGGGCAAAAGCAGCACCACACCCGCCCACCTCACACGCATGTGGCCTCTCACCCGTGTGAATCAGCTGATGTCGTAGGAGATTTTGTCGTTCGAGAAAAGCGGCAAAACAGCCAGGCCAGTCACATAGGTGGGGTCTCACCTGCGTGTGAGTACGTGAATGTCGAAGTAGGTAACCATTGGTGGTAAAAGCTCGATCACAACCAGGCCAGGCACAGGTGAAGGACTTGTGGGTGGAGTGAGTGAGCTTGTGGCGGGCTAGGTCTCGTGTAGAAAATTGCTTGTTACATTCGGGATAGTCGCAGGTAGTGAGCTTTCGGGTGGGGGTAGTTCGAGACTTTTTCTGGGATTTCTGGGATTTCTTGGGATTATGAGAATTAAGTAGATTTTGAGCATTCTGGGGATTTTGAAGGTTCTGGGAATCCTGGGGATTTTGGGGGACCTTAACTTCTTCTTCCATCTTGTCTTCATCTAGTTGCAGTTCTCCACCGAATTGATACTTCAAACCAAATCGTTCCAAAGAGGCTTCCTCGTCCCACTGCACTGAGGATACATCGAATTCGTTCAGTTGATTCGTAGAATTCACAGGCAAATCGAGTGTTTCAAGGTTTAAATCCAAAAGTATTCCATTCACTTCTATTCATGAAACGTAAAGGAAAATGTAAATTAAACAAAATTTTCCAAAACAAACCGCAACTTACCTTCACTAGACAGTTGGGTATCAAACAGAGTGTCTTCGCTTTTGATATTCACATTAGTCTCGTTACCATTTGAATACACAAAAGGAAGTGTTCCATTTGGAAATACAGACACTTGTAAATCGGTGGTAGAAGAAGAAGGAACAGAAGAAGAGCCAATACGAAAGCCATCCAAATAGGCACAGTTCACTTGGTGCTTCATAAAGTCAAACAAGTCATCAACTAGGTGATTGAGTTGAGCCTTCACGTGAGTTTTCTTCTCATCGAGGCGGGCCACGAAATTCGTCGATTCATTCATTGGGTAAGTTGATTAGGTAAAAGATGAGGTGAAAAAAGAGAAGAAGATGGGAGATAAAACCAAAAGCAAATCAAAACAAATCAAAGTTCAGCAGCAGCAGCAAAAGCAAAAGTACTCGAGTGAAAACAACCACAACAAACGTTACCCTATTCACACCTTGGTAGTTTCTTAGCACATAGGAACCAGCTGTTTTTTTTTCATTATATTTTTGGTTTTTACCTTGAAACTTTAAACTTTTCCCTCATTTAATTTTTCACATTTTTTTTAAAAAATCCATGGTATATGACACGACCTTTATGACCTTCTTAATCAATTATAAAATTTAATTTTTATGAATATTCGGATTCCAGGAATTTCTGTTTTATTGATCATAAAATTATTTCCTGTGAATTATAAAAATTCAAAATGTCATGTTAACGATCATCAATCAAGTGCACACTAAGTGACTAAATGAATCGTGCGATGATTAGATAAAGTTCATATCTCGTACGAGTAGTTTGACATTATTTTTTCTTTCTCTTGGAATTACGTAAATAATTTTACGTTTTGACATACACAATGATAATGTCAGTATTTGTGAAACTCTCTTGAAATTATGATTAATTTAATTTGATTTTGAAAATAATAATAAATTCAAACTCAATTCTAACGAACCTTTTGGTAACTGTTAGTCAGAATGACTTTGAGGAAAAACGTCAAAAGGGGAAATTTAGGGGAAAATGTGCACAATGTGGTTTTAGTGGCAATCATTTTTATTAGTCGATTTTGGTTGTGTTTATAAGTTGATGACAATTTCATCATTTTTCAAACTATTCGAGTAAAAATGAATCTTTTATTAATTGTCTCGATTTTGGTTTGCACTTTCGGTTTTCAACAGATCCACGCAACCGAACGCTGTCCGAGCCTGCCCGACTGGGTGGGCGTTGATTTTGAGGAGAAATACATTGGCTATTTGAAGGATGTGCACTATGATCCATACAAGACACTTCCGGAAATCTATCCCGAATTGGGCGAGTACTCGGAGGAGAGGGTCGATTACGATCATTGCTATGATACCTATAACTACAAGGGTCCGGTCAATGTGTTTGTGCAGCCACTCTTCTGTGTGGTGGCGAGATATTTTGTAAGTAAAGTGACGTTTTTCAGACCCTAATTTGGCCATACCTTGACCTATACCTTGACCTGTACTTTGAATATACTATGACCTATGACTTTTACAATATCATGAATTATTCCAGGACGAACAGAATACGCTATACTACTATCAAAATGCGAACCAGATAAAAGCTCGTGTTGCGTCACTTGTTCCAAATTTGAAAGTTCTCGCTGAGCTAATCCTTGATTGTAGCAAAAAGCCAAAGAGCCAACAAACCCGACTTGGACTCTCACCTTTAGCGTCCTATGTAAGCATCTTAAGAATCTAAAATCTATTTTTCTTATTTATGTTTGATTCAGAATGACCAACAGTTCGCGGCTCTGCTCGATCCTAAATTAATGAGCCGTCTCAACAATTCCAGAACACAAAACTGTATTTTAAATCCGGCCAATTTGGACGTGTCTTTGGGTTCTGCAAATGAAAAAGTCATTTCCGATCCTAAAATCTATTATAAGGATATCAAAAGTCAAGTACAACGCGAGTACTGTTCGGGTAGTGTGTACTTTGCTGCTGTGGGACTGCTCGAACATCACGCCCATCGATGCAATGAGAGGGTCGACTCGCCCCACTACTCGGAACAGGCACTTGTGGACTGTTTTGGTGATGATTCATGTCTCGGTGTTGGCCAGGACTCTGTCATCGAGTACATTGCACAGAAGGGGGTGACACTCGATTTCACCAATCAACACTATGGCTCGTACTATGGTAAACCCAATCCTGATGGTCAACAGTGTGATGAAGTTAAAGATCGATACATGGCAATCAATACAACCAATGATAACTACTGTCAACTTTTCAACCAAACTGACCAGCACATCAAACTACTTCTCGTCAAGTATGGTCCTCTGATTGTGTTCATCGATGCCTCTGGTGCCCAGTTCCGTTGGTACTTGAGCAACAGTGGACTGCATGGTACGTATCGAGGTGAATGCAAAAATGAACCAGAGAATGTCAACATGGCGGCACTGTTGGTCGGTTGGATTGACGACAAGTGGGTAATTCGAAATGCGTGGAGTGTTGAGTGGGGTGTGAGTGGTTATGTTCACTTGCCTATGGGTGAGAACAAGTGTGGCGTGAATAATTATGTGGGACTGTTGGATAAACAATTTTGTAATGCTAGTGAAGATTCAATGTAAAATGATGAACTTGAAATGTTGTAACTTACTATTAACAATTGAGAATTGGCGGAGAAACTAAAGCTAAAACTATAGCCGAGTTTTAATTTACAATCTAATAAAACTGTCTTTTAAACAAAAACATAAAGGATGTACTGATGCCAGACATAATCTGTAATAATTTTGAAAACTAAAATATTAAAAAATGAAATATTCTTTATCACCTTGTACTCACAACATAGAATGTCTTTGAGGTTATGCGGTAATTGTCAAATAGTCGAAATGCATACGAACGGAGCCGACGACTCGTCTGGAAGGACTGTAATTTTTCCCATTGCCAATTTTGCCACAGCTTGAAGTTGTACTTGAATTCAAGTTTGAAAGCATTCAAGTAAATGTCTCGATTTAGACGTTCAATCTGTTGGTTGTACTTGACAATCTGGGCGCACTCGTGGGTGATGATAAACAGAAATATATTGCCTGAGAAGAGAAGTACTTTTGGAAGTAGTGGAACGCTTGTGAAGAAATCAATGTAAATCAGAAAACACTGAACTGTGATGCAGAATGGAAAGAGGACAGACAGTTTGGGAATACAGAAACGACTATACTCATCGATCATGCGACAAATTTCGATACAGTGGCCATTTGCGGCAATAAGTCCACTCTAGTAACGAGTGACGTTGGTTCTTGCTCTTTTTTTGCCTGCAGTTGCCATTTGTTGGTTAATTTTGCTCAACTTTTGAATGCATTCCTGCTGTCTAAATCCAATGTAGCGATTTGACAAGATGACAAAGATGCTCGAGTACATAAAAGCTAGGAATATACAAAAATTTTAATATTTTTAATTATACTTGTTTAAGGCAGGAGGCGGCGCATTTTCAGTAAAAATAGCTGCCAGTCAAAACAGCGGGAAAAAGTGGTAATCTTTGAGTGCACCTTTCTCCTATGTTTCTGTACCGATTTTGATGTATTGTAACATTTTTTAAAGATAAATGTATAGACTTTAAATTTATCTAGATAAATCAAATGTTTTAAATGTCTATCCGTCTTGAGTTGAGTTCAAAGTAAAAAAAATTATATTTTTTCAAATTTGTTGCATGTTTAGTAAAAATGTCATTAAATAGTTGGAATTTTTCTAGATATATTTAAAGTCTATACATTTACCTTTAATAAAAGCTATAATACGCCAAAATCGGTCCAGAAATGTAGGAGAAAAGTGCACCCAAAGATTGTCACTTTTTCGCACTGTTTTGACTGGCAGCAATTTTTACTGAAAATGTGCCGCGTCCTGCCTTAATACTAAAGATTCTATAGTAAATAAAAAATGTTGTATACCAGTTTTTGTATAGAACGTGAACAAAGGAAAGAAGACCATCCAAAATGCAGCAAATCTCCAGTTGAAAATGTACACCGAATTGACGTACACATTGGCCAGATAGTAGATAGTTACCCAGCAGATGAAAGAGAGTGCTCCAATGTGCAGCCCAATTCGAACTTTGTCCTCAAACTTGCTGATTTGTTTGGCTATATTGTTGCTCAATACTGAAAAAAATATGTCAATACAATTGAAATACAAAATATCATAAACTTACATTTGGATGCAATTGAAAATTTGCCATAGCCACAGTTGCAAATGCGAAACTGATTTTGAACAGGCGCAGTGACAATCTGTGCAACATAGAGACAAGTCGATCCGATAGTGTTCAATATAATCAGTTGGGTGGTTGCTGACCAAATTGACTTGGGCGCAATTTGGTGCGTGAAAATGAATGGACTCGAGGTGAAATTGGCGTTAAAGATTTCATTACACGATTCGTACTGTAGTCCAAACACGCCATAGAGGAAGCTGAAAATGATAATGCACAGAGGAAAATAAAAGTGATATTTTGAGACCCGATTTGGATCAAACTCTCTCTTGACCGGACAAGATTGACGATATAGAGCGATAAAGTGGCTGGTTATTGTTTTGGATATTACTCGATATATGCTTTCTGTTATGGCAATACACAAGCGGACACACTCCATGTCTTGGCTTGTGTAATAATTCCAACACACAAACAAACTGACAAACAAGACTATGGCTAACTCAAATTCTGAGGAAGACAAACTAAACTTGAAAAGAGCAAACTGAAACTTAATATAATTACTCATTTGTTTTAATATTTAATTAGAAAATATATTTAGACAAGTTGGTTTGTTGGCCTCATAATTCAAGTATCCTCTAGTATCGTTGAAATTAATTAAATGTCACTAAAAATCAATAGACAAAGTTGTTTTCAATAACAAATTAACTAGTGGGCCCTGCGGGTGCTATATTTGAAGCATTAAACTTTGTTTGCTTCAATAATGTCCCCAAAATTCGAGATTATGGGGAATAGTCGAGCGTAAGCGATTATAAGCGACTCCCACACCTGCCTAACCACCTAAACCTAACCTAACCCTATCCTAACCGACGCCCACACCTGCCTAACCACCTAAACCTAACCTAACCCTATCCTAACCGACGCCCACACCTGCCTAACCACCTAAACCTAACCTAACCCTATCCTAACCGACGCCCACACCTGCCTAACCACCTAAACCTAACCTAACCCTATCCTAACCGACGCCCACACCTGCCTAACCACCTAAACCTAACCTAACCCTATCCTAACCGACGCCCACACCTGCCTAACCACCAAAACCTAACCTAACCCTATCCTAACCGACGCCCACACCTGCCTAACCACCTAAACCTAACCTAACCCTATCCTAACCGACTCCCACACCTGCCTAACCACCTAAACCTAACCTAACCCTATCCTAACCGACGCCCACACCTGCCTAACCACCTAAACCTAACCTAACCCTATCCTAACCGACGCCCACACCTGCCTAACCACCTAAACCTAACCTAACCCTATCCTAACCGACGCCCACACCTGCCTAACCACCTAAACCTAACCTAACCCTATCCTAACCGACGCCCACACCTGCCTAACCACCTAAACCTAACCTAACCTAATCCTAACCGACGCCCACACCTGCCTAACCTTAGCTTGAAGTCACAATGTAGCCAAATTTCCCCCTTGCCATTGTTGCACACATTGTTGGACATCAGACTCAACAATGAACACTCAAACAGAGATTTGACCTTGGTGAGATTTGACTGGCAGCTATACCTAAAAAACATTTTTCGCAAAAACCAAGGTTGAACAGCACAATCGCATAGTATTCTAAGCACTTTGGCCAAGTTTGATGTAAATCGGTTAAGAAATGGAAGAGGAGTTCACTGGAAACCAAATCGGATTTCTTGTCACAGAAAGTCTTCGCTCACGCTCGACAATAATTAACGTCATTATCGAAAACTTTTGTTTGTCAGTAGCGCCGATAGCATTGAATTGAAATTTAAGATCAATATATTGTTTCAATAACAATTTCGACACTATAGTGACATACAGTATAATGATATATATATATTCGGGTGAGTTTGAGAGTGAAATTAGTTAACGAAAAAATATAAGCAATTTGAGGAAATGGAAATATCAAATTGATTGGATGTCTGATGTAGGAGGAAGCATTTATTGGTTTGTTGCTGCTTGTTTAGTGATAATATAACATAAACTAATAAAGTCAACTTTATATAACAGACTTTATCTTAGCAACAATCAAAATACCACTGACATACATAGCATTATAATGAATAGCTATAGCTATTTATGGTTCTCGAGAAGTTATTTCTCTTTTAAGTATTTGCTGTCGTTCCTTTATTTGATGACACTTTCTCTACAGGCTTCAAATACAGCAACAGATAATGACAGAAAACGAACTTGCAGCTTTGTTTGATCAGAAAATGGTGATTCAAAATAATATTAAAATTACAATAAACTTTTTGCCGAATGAAATGTTGAGAAAAATTTTGGCAAAATTCGAGGTTCAACAGTTGATCACGATTCGAGGTGTGTGCAAACGTTGGCACGGACTGATCAATGACATTTGTCGAGAGAAAAGTTCGATCTTGATTGAATCAAAATCAAAAGATAAATATTTCAAGATATCCAAATTATCCAAACGATTTAATGAACTGGTTGACTTTAACCAAAAATGCGTTGTTTTCACATTGAAATCTACAAATAACCAAAATGAAATTTCACTTTCCAAGCATTTTTGCATCCTTTTAACAAAACTATTTCCACAAGTACACAATTTTATACTAAATGCACTTCTCGATAGCACCACTGATACTGCAGAAAATCTTATCACTTTACTCAACCACTGGTCACAAACTATCGTCACTTTATACTTGCCATCATCAACATACAATTTTCCCAAATCTTCTTACCCTGCACTGTCAAATCAGATCGACAAGTTAACCGCTCTAAAGCGACTACATTTCTTGGATGCTGATTTTCTCGAACCACACACTCTAGCTCGACTGGAACACTGTTCCATTAGCATATTCGATGTACGAGTAAATAAAATAGTGTCTCATCTAGATGTCACCAGATGTCACAGCTTGCACTTGTCTCAAATAGTATTCTACGACGACATGATTTTATTAGCCAAACAAAATGGCCCACTGTTGAAATGTGTCACACACTTGAGCTTGTTAACCGCAGCCAAATATGCCGAAAACGAAGATTTGTCGTTTGTTTGTGGCCACTTTGGCGCACTGCAAATGCTCAACTTTAAATCTTTGGCTCGAAAGGTAAGAAAATACGTACAATAAAAAATAGTCTAATTTACTATTTGACTAATGTAGAACTTCAATGCTGACTCGATTCCATATCTTGCTAAAATGACCAACTTATCACAACTATCGATCAAGTTGCTCAGAATCGATATGACCACTCTGGCACAATCAATCAATTTTCGATTGATTTGCTATTCTGTTGAAATTTTAAAAATGTCTCGTTTTGAAGTCATCAACAATGGCAATGATGATGGTCAATTTAACGGAAAACAATTCTGTCAAGTCATGTCGTGCATTTTCCCCAATCTCGTACAGCTCACTATTAAACATGAGGATCAAGTTGTGCGTGATGCAATTGCTGAGAATTTGGGTCATTTTGCCAATCTGTGCAAACATCTGATCGTTTAATTTACATTCGTATCCCATTAAATGCTCTAATCAGTTTGATCATCAATGAGTTACATTACATAGCGACAATTTAGCGTTAACTTATTTTTCCATATACACAAATTGAAAATTATTTATGGTAGTGATGACAAAACGTACATGAACATATTTGTGAACATTAAAAACATAATACGTACCATTGAAGATAAGCATTATTAATTTAAACTGCATGCATATATATTTCCTTATTAAAGTAACAAATACTTAGATGTTCAATGTAAATTTATAAATAATCAAATTGTTAATTAAAAAACATCATAATGCGAATACACTCGATTGTGGTGCTGTTTGGTTTGTTAGTTTTGTCTGCTCTGGCTGTTTGTTCAACTTTGCCACCAAAATTCCAGCATCACCAAGTTAAAACTTTCTTTAGAGCAACCAAACTACAATGAAACTAACCAGTGGATTGTTGGTGGATGTCCAGCTGCTGATGGACAATTCCCACATATGGTATCTTTGCGTCAAAATAACCAACACTTTTGGATCAATCATCAGTCGAAGCTGGATTTGTACAGCGGCTCATTGCTTAGACGGGTAGGTGTTGAATATACTTGACTGTATCGCAACTCATAATATAACTTATTAATCACAACTAACAGGAACAGCCAACTGGACAACTTATCCGCAGTGGCTGGAACCAACACCTTGAACACAGGAGGAATTACGTACCATGTGGCACAGATAATTCCGCATGAAACATTCGATCCAATATATTCATTCAATGACATTGCAGTCATTACCTGGAAGTACAATCATCTTATCTTTCTGGGGACAGACAAGCTATCCTGGCAGTGATCCAAACGTTTTACAATACATAAATTTACAAATAATTGATTTGAAAACTTGTGCACAGAGACTAGTAGATGTACGCCCAATTGGAACTGGGCGCGTTTGTACTGTTTCTTCATCGAATCAAGGAGGCTGTCAAGGCGATTCTGGTGGACCATTGATTCAGTTTGGCTTGGTATCGTAAGTTGGTATCGTTTCCTGGGGGATTTCTTGTGGCAGAGGAAAACCTGGTGTTTACAGTTCTGTAGCTTTTTATCATAATTGGACTTTGATTAAAACGGGGATTGTTCTGTAAATCAATGTAGATGTAAAATCTATCTCTTGCAATCTGTGCAAAATTTTGATTAATCGAGTTGATTGTAACGAAAGCAATTTTGTTCTCATACAGCAATGGTTATATCTTTTATATGGGTTTTGCTCTTAAACTTTTTTCCCTCCTAAGAAATGTGCCCGCAAATCTTTCCGAACCGACTATTTTAACCCCAGTACTGGTTAGCCTTGAGACCGCTCACACTGCTTTTTATGGTGAGACTGCTTTGACGCAAACATATTCAATGTACACGCACGCAAACATGCCATATCATACGTCATATAAATATATTTTTATGCTGATAATCTGTACATGTAGTTTTGTGTTTGTGGAGTGGTATGGCATGGCATGAGGGAGCACATTATTTTGTACATTAGTTATAGTCAGCTGACTGCCTGGCTACAATCTGTATTATTTTGTGTTATACGTCGTGTGCTGATTGGACTCGTGTATATGTTCACTTTTTCCGCTTGCTATAAACTTTGTATCTAAAGTTTATACTCTAAACATTTCTCTCTTTCCACTACTAAATTTGTACCAATTCAAATGAAAATTTACATTACATCCTGTGCTTAATTTGTACTTTTGAGTGAACTGTCTTATTTTACTTGTAACGACAGCTTAGACTTTGACTTTAAAAATAATAACAAAGTAATATACATTCCTTGGAATACAATTTCTATTTGATTTACTGACTGTTTTCTCTATTTCAGATCTGAATTTGTAACTCAATTCACAATGGCTCGTGGCTCAAGCAACAACAAAATCAACACAAATGCTTCAGAGCAGCATCACGATCTGTCCGTTATAGCTGAATCTCTGGATTTGAGCCATAAAAATGTGGCACAAATTGCCTTTGTACTCGAAAATGGTTCCGATGATGTAAAGAATCTACTGTTGAACGAGTGTAACATTATCTACGAGTGTCGCGTGTGTTTGAGTATGTTTCGAAGTTTTGGAAACTTTGTGGCACATAAGCGGCTGTACTGTAAGGGACATGAGTGTGAGAGGATGGTACTGTACGATCCGAGTTGGTTTAGGCCCAAGATTGATGAAAAAGCTGAGATTCTACCAGAAAAGATTGTTGAAAGTAGTAGCAATTCAATTCAACCAGAGAAAATTTTTACGAATCCAACTAAATATCTCAACCCAAAAGTTTCAATCAACAGTAATCAAGCATTCAAATCCCCAACTGAAGTTCCAAATAAGAAAAGGAAACAAAATTCTGTTGATTCAAACGTGAATTCTCTTTCCAATGATCAAGATAAATCCGAACCAAATGGAATTGCTCCATCATCATTTTACTCAAACGAAGCATCTCGATACACAATCTCAAACAGCACAACATCTACTTCACAAAACAATAATGAGGAAAAGCCTCAAAATGGTTCAATTCAGCCTAAACGTTTGACTCGACTAATTTGCAAGAAGACTGCAAAAACTTCCAAGAAAACGTCAAAATCAATCCAACCCTGCAGCAATAGCTCCAATGACAGCGAAACAATAAAACCTCAAAACGAATTATCTTCTTTAATAGACACCAACAAAGTTGATGTTGAGCTTCAAGTTCCAAAAAATACAGAAACAAATGAACCAGTGATCATTCATCGTCATTTTCATCACAGCTATCATCTACCTGAACCAATAGTATTTCCTACTTCCAATTCTGATATAAAAAGAAAAATTTGCACTAAAAAATCAAAACGATGTCCAATCCCAGAGCAGACTGGACACAACCAAAAATACTATCACAATCCAATCGAATTGATAAACATTGATTAAGAATGATTAAAATTTTTATTTGTAATTTTTATTTTTAAAACTCAAAGACATAATTAAAGTACATTTTATTTAATCTTGATTATAATTTTAACAATTTAGTCATACATAGTAGCATGTCGACACAAATAACTTCTACTCATTGCAACTATTTTTCATAATTTCAATTGCAAACGAAATCGCATTCAAATCATCCTTTGACCTGATGACCTTTGAGACATAGTCAGACATGATTATTTGCTCATTTTCGCATTGAAAAATATTTGTTTTAAATAGTCAAAAATTCGATCAATGACAGTTTTGTGCGATGAATCTCGATGTCCAGAATTCGAATCAACAAGCTCATACGTTTGTGACTGTTCCACTCTTCTGCCTCCAATTTCTCCATCAGAGCGATCAACTGCAAAATAACAGAGCCAAGCTTGGTTTTGTGACTAAAAAATGACTAAATTTGGTTTAATTTTATTGAATAAAAATTCAGATTGAAAGGCATCCTTTAAAAACTCAATTGTTTTTGTTTTACTTTTTATTAGCTTCCGTCAAACTGTCACTGGCAATCTGCCAACTAATCAATTTTTTTCGGCAGTTAGGAGGTATTGCGGAACACTGTATAGTTTCTACTTTTTGATCAATAATTCGAAGCAAACAAGCAATATAAATGAAACTTTTCAAATTGAATTTATCGCGAGTATTTTCCATTGCGTTTGTTTAAATTATTAATTATAAAACTTTGATAAAGTTTTTTCCTGATCACCTTTGAATTATTCAGCAACAATCTAGTTTTGAACCATTTCACCGAGTGTAGTCTTTATAAGAGTTTGATCTTTAAAATTGTCATTATCATTTGGAGACAAACGGCAAAAACACCAAACACACATCATGAATCTCAAACTGTTTCTATGGCTTCTGTTTAAACCTACCCAAAGTATCGTCTACTTTGGGCAACTCTGCAGTCAAAATACGAACAGTTTCGGTTTGTTCCTAGTAAATACGTCTCAGTTTGATTACTTTGTTTACCTGGACATTGTATGGAAGAATACTAATACCCACAAGACAGTAAACAAAATTTATTACTTTCAATAATAATGAGCTTGTATGTTTCCAAATTCATAAAGCACAAACTATTATATTTGTTTGTACTTTTGCAGTACGAGTCATTTTTGACCATGAAAATTATTTGGATATACCAATTAAATCCACACACAGCAAAAATGCCAATTTGTGTGTTTTTGATTAGTTTCAAGCTTGTCAAATTCAATAAATTTTAAATATTATTTCAACAAATGGCTCCAATTTGCTAAGATGGCATATTTGCTTGGCATGGCTTTATTCATTTGGAAACATACAATCTTATTATTGAAAGAGAGTGATTTTTGAAAGCAAGAATTAATATTAATAATGATAGTGCCAATTATATTTATTGATTCGATTGTTTGTAAAATAATTTTAAAAATAAAACTGTAAATATCAAAGTTACACATTTAACCAACATAGTCTTCGCCCATAATATTCTTTTTGAATATTTTCATAAACAATACTGAAATGGACAGTAGAAGCTAAATTTGGGAATGGAAAATTAGTTTAAAATAATTAAAGCCCACATTACTTACAATTTCAAACATTCTTGAATCTATTATACCACGGTTGAGGTATCGAAATCCAGCTCGAGCGCCTTTATAGTTGGCAACCATTTTGCCTAGCTAAAGAAGATTTTATTACTTCTTATCACTGATAATATAATATCAATCAAACCATACACATACCGTGAGCAGCTGGAAACAATTTGGGTTACAGATCCTCGAGAAAATATACGCAAACTTTCGATTTGCTTTGTAAATTTGTACATTCTTGCGCACTATGCACGAACACTCGCTCGTGATTAGCATGATGGTGACAAAGAGTTGAATTGAAAAGAACAGGCAAAACGATTTCATTAGAAGCGAGTTTGTTGGTCTAAATAGGAACGCATGCAACATGAAGCACATCGCCACCACATAAGTGAAAACATAAACTGTCAGAATAAAACTCCAAAACTGATTGTGAGCGTGTAGTTCGGTGAGAAGAGATAAGACCTCCCGATTGCAAACTGAGAATTGCCTCCATATGCGAAGGCTTTTTCTCTTAGTATAATTTTTGCTTTCTAAAGCACACATTTTTACAATAATCAAATTGATTTTGCGCAATTTAGTTTGTTGTTTAAATTGCATATAACTGGTGACCAGATGAAAATAAAATGCGACATAGATAGAAACTGTAATTCAGATATCATATATGAAATTCTAAAATGCCAACAATCTCACTTACCATAAGAACCATAAAAAATAAAAAAACTTAAATAGAAGTTAAGCCATAAATTTCTTACTGTCCAGTTGTCTCCATTGAAATGATGAAAGCCAAGGAAAGTGATACAACTCAGCACAAACACTGCCATCATAACTGGAGAGTAGAATCGTCTCAATTTTGACCGTTTCTTCAAAATCTCGTCTGATTTGTCTTGTTTCCAAACTGATCAACAACAAAAATATACAAAATTATAATTTTAAAAAATAATACACAAACAGTACGCTTACACTTTCCTCTGTAGTAGATTGTACGCTTCTGAATGAACTCGTTCCAGGTGGCAAACATGAAATAGTCTGCGTTAACATTGGGCACTTGACAAAGATAGAGATATAGAAGGGAGTGCTGTACTAGGCTTAGGTAGGTCAAGTTGTCAGTAATGTTCCAGAATATGTCCAGAAACATTCGATGAGCGATAAGTTCAGGCAAGCCAGTTGGCGAGTACTGTCCACCATGACGAATGAGAACAATGTAGAGCGAGTCAAGGACAAAGTAGAGCATCACCAGAACAGGCGGTACAAAGTGTAAATTTAGGCCAGGGAAATGTGTTGGACAAGTGATAGAATGGACGCACATTCTTCAAGTCTTCTATTTCTTCCAGTGCATTGCAGTTTTTAATAGAATCAAAGTCAAAGTAAAATTCACGCAGATGGTTAAAAAGAATTTTGAACAATTTATAAAGCCCTTTGAGCATAGTCCAAAAGATAAGAATCGTAAATCCAAATGTTTTCACCATTTTTGAGGCGAAATACTGACGGAGTGCAATGCCAATTGCCATAATAACTTTTTATGAATTTTTTTTATCTTGATCAGTTGCTGTTCGACTAGATCTGAAAGTAAAACAATATTTGTTCAAATTTTAAAAGTAATTTTAAAGTTTAAAGTTTAGGTTTACTTCTAATGGCACAAAATATATTATCATTAATCAATTGCATTTGAAAAAGTAGTTTCAAACCTATACTTGAAACTTAAAATCATTAGTCGTTTCCGAAAACAAATTATTAATTGACTGCTTTGCTGAAATGAAAACTTTTGTTTTATTATATCGAAAGATCTTGAATTCGATTTTAAAATCAATATATTAATAAGTTTCCAATTACAATTATTTTGAAGACGTCTTTAAGTTTCCAATTGGGTAGTTGGATTCTTTCCCACAATTGGTTTGTCGGATCCTATCCCACAAATGGACAGATGGAACATATTACACAATTAATCAATAAGTTTTATGTCATATTGATAATTGGTTTATTTTCCAAAAAAATAATTTCCAATAACTTGTCCAAAATTGTCGTTGAGAAATTTCCAGTTGTTTATCTTGGGAAATTTCCGAATTGGGATTAAATTTTGCACCTTGGTGAATTGAGGGCCATATAATCTTTTGAACCGCCAATTGAAAGATAATTGACTGACAAGAGATTGTGAGTTTTTTAATTAGAACGTTTCGGGATAAGATCCAAATACCCTATTGTGGGATAAAAACCGACTAACCAATTGTCTGAGAGAATCCAATAACCTTATTGTGGGATAAAATTCTTCCACTTAAACTTGCCCAATTACGACTCAATTGGGGAATCTTTTCTATCCAACATTTTCTTTAAAAGATTTGGTAAAAAATCAATTCAATTTAAAATTTTCACCCGGACCGGGTCAAATTCCGGGTCAACCAGGTCATCACTTTCTAATCTATAATCTTCATAGTGGCGGAGAAGCTTGGCAAAATATTATACAATTCGATCGATGACATTGTCATTTTTCAATAGATCGAAACGGTTCTCGACAATTTCCGAAAATACTTCTCGATGTTGGCTCACTTTCCAGGGCTAATAGTCGTGATCAATTGAATATTCAACGACTGTGCTAAGGAATTACTATTTTTCATAATTTGATTGAAGGTTTTGTGACTAAATGAAAATTTGGCTTGATTTTATTGAATAAGATGCATTCCGATTGAGATGCATTTTTTAAAAACTCAATTGTTTTTGTTTTACTTCTTGTTTACTTCCGTCAAACTGTCACTGACAACCTGCCAACTAATTAATGATCAATTTTTTCCGGCAGTCAGGAGGTATTGCAGAACACCCAAAGGATAGCTTCTACTTTTTGATCAATAATTCGAAGCAAACAAGAAGTTATTTCCAAATGAAATTTTCAAATTGATTTCATAGCGAGTATTTTTCACTGCGTTTGTTGTTAATTATTCATTATCAAACTTTGATAAAGTTTTTTTTTCTGATCACCTTTGAATTATTCAGCAGAAATATCAATTTTTGAACATTTCATCTAGTGTAGTTCTTATGAGTTTGTGTTCTTTAAAATTGTCATTATCATTTGGAGACTAGAGACAAAAACACACACATACCAAACTCATCATGAAACTCAAACTGTTTTTACGGCTACTGTTTAAACCCACCCAAAGTATCGTCTACTTTGGCCATTACTTCAATTTGGTCAAGCAGCTCCATGTGTCCAAGGATGGCAAGCTTCTCGCCCTATTCAAACTTCTCAACGCAATTGTCGCACTCAAAAGTGTCCACTTTCTCTATTTAGCATTCTATTCTCACCACAGTCCACTTGAGAATGCAGTTCACTTTGATGCCTTCTACATTTTGTTGGGCAAATCACAGGGGAATTTGTTGTCATTCGTCGTTATGTGCATGACAATCTACTTCAATCACCAAGTCCACTCCAAAGCTACCATCAACTATCCACTTTTGTGCGAGCTCAATCGAGTAATTGTTCAGCACCACTGGAGGCCATTCTTTATTAGGCCCAAATTCAGGGACAGCCATGTCTGTGCTCGAACAAGGCAATGTTACTCGGCTGTTTTCAACTTTTTCTTCAGTGTCATTGTAACGTTTGGTAATTGGTAATTTTTTACTAAGATTGCATTTTTAATTGACCTTTCATTTAGAAATAATCATTATTATTGCATTTATATATTGCATTTTCATCATTGTCGGATGTTGGCGCAAAAATGAAATAAAAAATCTTATAATTTGGTTAATACTGAGCCATCTCAATGGCTTAGCCCTCACTGTGTGCATCTTAAATACAACTCACTTTATCTCAATCAACTGTTCCCTAACTGTTGTTCTTTTGGCAATGTTCTATCTGAAAATGGCTCAAGTTAAGTCACTTCTGTTGCGAATTGTGTCAAAACCGGTGTCAAAGTCATTCCCACTTTGCCAGTATTTGAAGTATAGAAAAATGTTTGTACGCAGTTTACTGTTTCTAATTTGCGTGAATCAATTTTACGGAAGGTTGTTTTGTGCTTTTCTGGTTGCCTTTGTTCCCATAAACATTGTCTTCACAATGTGGCTCATTCAAGGCAGGCTGGATTTAGTTTCAAAGCTGATCGTCTACTGTTTGATTGCATACATTTATTGCTTTCAGTTTGTGTTTCATTACATCTATGCGCAGTGCACCAAGCACATTCATGCACCGTGTAAACTTCTGTTTAGCTTGATTGTCAAGAACAATCTGCCTCGAATGATCCCAATACGAACTCGTGTCCACATTGAGCATTCTATTGCAACACTCAACACAGCAAATCGCTATGGCTTTACCTATGGTGTGTTTGGACTGGTTTCACTCAATACTTTCGTAAAGGTAATTTTGGAAGTGACGATTGATTAAAAAATATTAAAATAATTTTTATTAATTTATTTCAATCAGTTTCTTTTGTTATATGGCAAGTTTTGTATTATCTCGTATAAATTGATGAAGAAACAAATTATTCAATGAATGCTAAATACAATTTATTACAGATAAACGCGATAGAGAATTATTTTTGTTTTGTAAAATTCAGATTAACACAAATTGTTCGATTCTATTCAATCAGATTGTTCAAACTATTCGATTAAATGTTACATTTACTGAATACATGATCTGAATCTACAGCAGACATTCATTGTTGCTTTCTGCCTAGTACGGCTGGAATGGTGCCATCGTCGATAAACTGTTGTTTTGCCTTCTTGAACGCATTGAATCGATTGAAAGCAGATTCCTGTTGATAAAAATGAGAAATCATTGAACAAAAATTCAACACAAGCACACACAACTAGCAAACATACCAGAAAGTAGTCCTTCTTGTTGCCAGTTGGATCCCTCGTATACATCGCCAGACAGAAGAAGTAATCTCCATATGCACTCAGTGTGAACACTTTCGTTTCCTTGATCAACTGTTCCAGTGAATTCTCTTCCTGTGCCAAGTAATTGTGGCCCTGAATTCTGCCACACTCCTGTCGATACTCGCCAAGAAATAAACTCATCTCCTCATCAGTGGGAAAGCCTTCATCGCCAAACATGTCATCCACATGTTGGTAATTGGAGAAATATCTGCCCAAATCATAGCCACGGTAATTCATGGTCGAGTAATCAAAATCGACAAAATAGATTTGTTTGTTGGCGGTTCCATCGGCGTTTTTACTTTCGCTCACAATTCGATTTCCACGATTAAAGTCATTGTGAGAGAAGACCAACGGCGAATTGACCTGTTTGTTGAGCTTTTGAGTGTATTGAATTATATCTTTGAATTCAATTTCGGCCAATGTTGCGTCTTATAATAAAGATTGTAAGATTTTTGTCATGAAAAAAATGAGTAAATTGGAGAAAATATACAAAACTTACAGTACTTTTCTCTAATCTTTGGATCCTCCTTGTCGAGGGGTTCCAAGTACTTTTTGTTGAGAAGGCGCTGATATTGGGGCTGCTCTTGTCTCTCCTCAAAATTGTCACCAAGCATTTCGTTAAAAGCCCTAAAGCCATCCATCGAAATTGGCGCATTCAGCGAATGTACTCGTGCCAATTGACGGGCCAATTGTTGCACTGTTTCTGGCTCGAGATCGTCTTCTTCTTTGTAATTTCGACTCTAAAAATTAAAGTAAATCATTTGCGTTTGGGTTTAATCGTAAAATCCTTGTAATTGTACCGGAATGTACTCATTGATGGCCACATTGTTGTCGATATAAGTGAGCCTAGGGGTGAGCTTGTGTTCGGACAGGAGCACACTACACGAGACAATTTCTGGACGAGCCAATTCGAAGGACATTTTCTTTGGTACATATTTGACCACAACCGCGGCTAAATCGTTTGGCGATTTGCACAAACGCACTCGAGCCTCGGGTGTCAGTTCACAACATGCGATATCGTTTACAAAGCCCATTCTGTAAGCACAAAAAAATCAATCATTTAAACAAATATATTTTCAAAAATACTCACTCAAATCGTTTCACAGTGAAATCATCCCTTTTTACCTTGGACCAAATATCGCGCGTATTTAAATTGCCAAAAACTGACATCAGCTTGTCAATGTCTTCTTCGGAAACGTTCAATTTTGTCTCCATGATGATGCTGGATCTTGAGTTGAGATTTGAGGTTTGAGGTTTAAATTGGGTTCATTTAATCTTTTCAGACAGACATTTATATATATGTGCGTTTCAAATAAACCAGACATTATCAAGTCGTGATAAGCAATGTATTAGTTGTCAAATTGTGAGTTGAGTTTGTTATGCAATCGATCAGCAATATTAACGACTAAATTGTGTGTTCAATAAAAGCTGATTTTGTTTGAATTTGTTTAGCTGAATCACTGTTTATTCAGTGACTTTGTGTCTTTTTCATGCTGAAAAAGTTTATTGATATTTTAAAAAAATATCAATTTTAATATGCATGAATCATATTGGTTGCTAAAACTTGAGTAATCAAGTCGTGTTTGCGTGTTTTGAGGTGCACAGTTCAAGTGTGTTGTGACAAAGGTTGCGAGCACTTAACGGAGATTGAGATTATATGACGAGGCCCAAAACAAACAAAGTTCAATTGGATTTAGACATTTTTATGTTAGCTTTGGTGATAATAACTAAATTGGTGGGTGAAAAATTGCAGGCCCATGACGACTCCTGTCTTTGTATCTTGAGAGTCACAGCTTATGGAGTCTTCTCATCGTGTCTGTGTCAAAATTCAATTAACATTTATGAATAACCACAAATTGAATTAAAATGTGAAATCAAATGCTCGATTGGGTTCGCTTGTGGTTCAAGTGTCATATATCAAATAACAGATTGCTGTAATAATCAACTAATAATTGTCAATAACCCACAGAGCTTAAACAAAGCTGTTTGCACAATTTAGTGATATGATGACTCATTTATCCTGTCAGACGGAGGTCCATCCAAATGATCAGACAAATCGTGTCACTTTAAGCAGACGATGATAATTTTGATTTGGCATCTAATCTAATTTGCCTCAATGCGTACGATCACCGTGGATATGACCATGTATGATAGCAAGCATGATATGTACGATTACAATATCTATGACAATCGCACTTACTGCACTGCAGTGAGTCCAGTTTGTGTGGCTTAATCACTCCTCAATAGCAATCAAAGTCATATACGGAACTCATCACAAGAGAGAACGCCAGTGTACAATCAAAACAAGCATCAGCGTTGGTAATGAAAATTACGAATAACCAACCGAAGTGTAGAGTTTAATATCATCTACCTGAACCAATATCTTTTCATACTTTTCATTCTGCATTGCAAAAATCAAAATTTGCGCTCAAAAATCAAAATGACGTCCAGTTCCTGAGCAGACAGGACACAACCAAAAAATTCATCACATTTCAATTGAAGTGATCAACAGTGATTAGGGTTGATTAAGAATTTTGTATTTTTGTATAATTTTGTATTTAATTAATAATTAAAGTTTATTTTATCTATTGCATATAATTGTTTTCACTAAACAAAACTTTTTCAAATATTCTTAAAAGATATAGTTATTTCTGCAATTAGCCAACATAGTCTTCGCCCATTATATTCTTTTTGAATATTTTCATGAACAACACCGAAATGGAGAGTAGAAGCTAAATTGGATTATATAAAATTATTTGTCAGATAAAGAATATTGAAATCACACAAATTGTACTTACAATTTCAAACATTCTCGAATCTATGATACCATGGTTGAGGTATCGAAATCCAGCTCGAGCGCCCTTATAGTTGGCCACAAGTTTGTTGAGCTTAAGAACATTTTATTAAATTATTTTTTATAATCATTGATAAGTTAATATTCATTAAACAATATATACCGTGAGCAGCTGCGTACAGGTTGGTCCACAGATCCTCGAGAATACGTAAGCGAACTTTCGATTAGCTTTATAAATGAGCACATTCTTGCGTACAATGCACGAACACTCATTCGTGATGAACATTATCGTGACAAAGAATTGAGTCGAGAAAAATAGATTAGACAATTTCAATAGAGTAGAATTTGATGGGCTAAATAGGAATGCATGCGACATGAAGCAAATCATCACAACATAACAGAACACATTGTCAGTCAGAATAAAACTCCAAAAGTGGTTGTACGAGGGGCATACAATAAGTTCGAGAAAATGGTCTGTATTTCTCAATTGTTTTTGGTCTAATTTACCATATTGGTATATGATGTAGGGTCACTAGTTCTTAAAAGAAAAAATACCAATTCACATTATTCCCCTGTTTCCTGGAAAAGATAGGATTGTTTTAATAAACCTGTCTTTGGGCCCACCGTCGAGTTTTGGATTATCTTGGAGAAGCTTGAGTTTATCAGACTGAAATTTTTTGTGGACGCTTGTCTTGAGGATCCCCATCAGGATTTGTGAACAAAAGTTCCAATTGGATCATTTCCGGAAATATTATTTCCAAATGGAACTTCCGGTTTCCAACCCGAATATCGATTTTTTAATTCACAAATATAACCGTCATAATATAAAAAATATAATTGTGAAAATCTGATCTGATTTAGTGATAAAACAGCACTTTTAAAGTTTTGTTAAAATAGTCGCTTTTGTTTACTGACTAGCTATACATGCGGTTTTGATATCTTATCAAAGCTGTATCTTAGCTATCTCTTATTCGATTTTAACGATCTTGGTATCAAATCGCATTGCCTTTTTCGTCTGAACACGATAGTAATCTCAGATTTAAAATTTGACAAAATTTTCAAATTTTTGGTTGGGATTCGGAAGTTCCAATTGGAACAAGCACTTCCGATTTTCTAAAAATTATTATCAAGCTTGATGAACAATAATACATAGCTAAAACTTGAAAATAATTTTTTTGGGAATAAATATATTCAAATTTTATCTACCGGAAGTTGATCCAATTGGAACATTTTGAACATATATTTTGACAAGGATCCTCGAAGTGAGTACACACAAAAAATTTCAGTCCGAAATATTCAAGCATCTCCAAGATAATCCAAAACTCGACGGAGGGTCCAAAGAGAGGTTTATTAAAACAATCCTATCTTTTCCAGGAAACAGGGGAATAATGTGAATTGGTATTTTTTCTTTTAAGAACTAGTGACCCTACATCATATACCAATATGGTAAATTAGACCAAAAACAATTGAGAAATACAGACCATTTTCTCGAACTTATTGTATGCCCCTCGTATGCGTGTAGTTCACTGAAAAGGGCCAAGACTTCACGATTGTAAGCAGAGAATTGTCTCCATATGCAAGAGGCTTTTCTCTTTCTTTTAGTTGTATTTTGCTTTTCTAAAGACACAATTTTGCCAATCAACAAATTAATTTTGTTTAATAAAGTTTGTTGCTTGAATTGGATATAACTGGTGGCCAAATGAAAGCAAAAAGAGAAATAGACTTGAGCTGTTGTAAAGTAAAATTTTGGGAATATAAATTATAGGAACAAAAACCGAGTTTACCATAAGGACCGTAGAACAGTAAAAAACTGAAATAGAAATAAAGCCATAGATTTCTCACTGTGCAGTTTTCGCCATTGATGTGATGAGAGCCAAGAAAAGTGAGATAAGACACCACAAGCACTACTGTGAAAACTATAGTGTAAAATTTTCTCAATTTTGACCGTTTCTTCATAATTCCGTCTGATTTGTCCTGTTTCCAAACTAATTTTAAAAGATATATTACAAAATTATAATATTTAGACAAAATATACACTTACATTTTCCTCTGTAGTAGATTGTACGCTTCTGAAGTGACTCGTTCCAGATGGCAAACATGAAATAGTCAGGGCTGACATTGGGCACTTGACAAAGATAGAGAAAGAGAAGTGTTTCCTGCAGTACGCCAGCCCATATGATGATGTCCCAAATGCTCCAGAATATGTCCAAAAATATTCGATGGTTGAGAAGTTCAGGCATACCGCTTGAAGAGTACTGACCACCATGACGAATGAATACAATGTAGAACGAGTCCAACGCGAAGTAGAGCATCACAATGACAGGCGGTACAAAGTGTAAATTTACTTTGAGCCACGGAAATTTGGTGGACAAGTGATAAAACGGACGAGCATTCTTCAAGTCGGCTATTTCTTCTAGTGTATTGCAGTCTTTGATTGGATCAAAGTCAAAGTAGAATTCACGCAAATGGACAACGAGCACTTTGAACAATTTGTAGATCCTCTTTAAGATGGCAAAAAAGATTAGAATCATAAATTCCAATATTCGAACCATCTTTGTGGTGAAGCGTTGACAGAATGGGATTGCCATATTAACTTTTTCTGGATTTTTTTCGACGAGTATAGCAGCTCAACTGGATTTAAAATAAATTTAAATTTTTTCGATCAAATTGACGAAAACAGTATATTTAAAGGTTTGACAACAACTTCAAACTATCAACAATTTATCAATAATAAATGTTTTACCGGAAAAAAAGTATTTTCAAGCTTAATTCAATATCGTTGAAATTAGAAAACTTTAATTTTAAAACTCATTTGGCAAAGTAACTTTAAGCAATAACAAATTAATAATTGACTTCTTTATACAAAAGTGAAACTTTTGTTTGTCAGTAGCAGTAGATGGCCTTGAATTCACATTTAAGATCAATATATTGATAGGTAGAAGATCTTTTTGAGGCCTTTCGAGAATCAAACTAGTTCACTTTCCGGTTATGACTAGCAACTAGTCACGTTAAGTTTGATCAGATCTAGATTTGTATGGAAAAAATACTAATAATGCGCACTAGAAGGTATACAGTATTTATTACTTTCAATAATGAGATTGTATAGTTCCAAATTAGTAAAGCATAAACCATGAAATTTGCTTGTGGCGGTACAAGTAATTTGGCCAATGCAAATGTATGGATTGTCATTAGCTTGCAACAAACCAAACAAACAGTTTGTAGATTACATTCTCGATAGATTTACTCAATTCAACAAATAAAATATCTATTCAAATCACACGAGTCTGTGACATTATTATTTGACAATTCCCAATTAAATTGATTGGTTCGAATGTTAGTTACAAATTTAATAATTTTTAAATTTCAAAGATGTCCCATTAACCAACATAGTTTTGTCCCATAAAAGTGTTGTTGAATATTTTCATAAACAATACAGAAATCGAGAGTAGAAGCTAAATTTGGTTTGAAAATTATTATTATTTGTAAAATACCGAAAGTACAAATTGTACTTACAATTTCAAACATTCGCGAATCTATGATGCCATTGTTGAGGTATCGGAAACCAGTTCGAGCTCCCTTATAGTTGGCGATCATTTTACTAAGCTAAAGATGATTTTATTATTTCTTAACCCGTTGATGCCAAAATCAATCAAGTCACACATACCGTGAGCAGCTGAGCGTTGGTTGGTCCACAGATCCTTGAGAATACATAGGCGAACTTTCGATTTGCTTTGTAAATTTGTACATTCTTGCGCACAATGCGCGAACACTCATTCGTGATGAACATGATGGTGACAAAGAATTGAATCGAAAAGCACAAACAGAACGATTTCATGAGAACAGAGTCTGCTGATTCAAATAGGAAAGCATGTCCCATAAAGCATATATTCGCCACATAACTGTACAGTTGATTTGTTAGAATAAAACTCCAAAACTGATTGAAAGCGCGCATTTCACGATAAAGAGACAGAACTTCTCGATTGCAAACTGAAAATTGCCTCCACATGACAAAATTATGCCTTCTATTGGTTAAATCATGCTTTTTTATAGACAGCATTTGTGCAGTTAGCGAATTGATTATGCTCAAATAAGTTTGCTGTTTAAATTGAATATAACTGGTGACCAGATGAAAGCACAACGAGATAAAAACGATAGCTACAATTGAGATTATTTGTAATATATATGATAGTTCGAAAATGCCAGCAGCACTTACCATAAGAACCATAAAATACAAGGATACTGAAATAGAAATAGAGCCATACATTTCTCGCAGTCCAGTTGTCGCCATTGAGGTGATGAAAGCCAACAATAGTGAGATATGTCATCACAAACGAGCCCATCACAACTGTAGAGTAGATTTGCCTCAATTTGGTTCGTATCTTCATAATTCCGTCGGATTTGTCTTGATTCCAAACTAGTTTTAAAATTTTTTACAGAATTATAAAAATAACAGAATACACAAACAGTACACTTACACTTTCCTCTGTAGTAGATTGTACGCTTCTGAATGGACTCGTTCCAGATGGCGAACATAAAATAGTCAGCATTTACATTGGGAACCTGAGAAAGATAGAGATAAAGAAGTGATAGTTGCACAATAGTTCCGTAGATCATCTTGTCACAAATGTTCCAGAATATGTTCAAAAACATTCGATGGGCCAGAAGTTCAGGCATGCCGCTTGATGAGTACTGCCCACGATGACGAATCAATACAATGAACGAGTCCAATACGAAGTAAAGCAGCACCAGAACAGGCGGTAGAAAGTGTAAATTTACTTTGAGCCAAGGAAATGTGCGTGACAAGTGATAAAACGGACGAGCATTCTTCAAGTCGTCTATTTCCTCCAATGTATTGCAGTCTTTAATTGGTTCAAGGTCAAAGTAAAATTCACGCAGATGGCCAAAAAGAATTTTGAACAATTTATAGATTCCTTTGAACAAGGCCAAAAAGAATATAATCGTACAGTCAGTAATTTGCACAATCTTTGAGGCGAGACTCTGTCGGAGTAGAATGACAATTTCCATTTTGACTGTTTCTAGAATTTTTATTCTCGATCAGTATCGCAGCTCGATTAGATCTGTAATGAATAAAAATATTTAAGGTTTATAAAGTTTTGGCAACTTCAAACGAGAAAGTTTATCAATAATAAATATGCTCTCTCTCTCTCTCTCTCTCTCTCTCTCTCTCTCTCTTCTCTCTCTCTCTCTCTTTCGAAAGAAGTAATTTCAAACTTAATTCAATATCTTTGAAATTCATTAAATGTCATTAAAAATCATTAGACCAAGTCGTTAGCTACAATAACAAATTAATAATTAAAACTTTTTTTATACAGAAATTAAAACTTTTGTTTGTCAGTGTCAACACCGGTGGTTTTGAATTCGAATTTAAATCAATATATTGAAGAGGAATAATACAATAATATTTGTTTAGATGACAATTTTTTTGCGTTTATGGTTGATTCACTGTTTGAGTGTTCAAAGAGCATATTTTTTGGATAAAATGAAGAACAACCAAATTGAACGAATTTTCAATCTAATTGAAGTCAAACTAGGAAGAACAGTATCGGTTTGTCCATAGTAAATACTTCTCAGTTTGATTACTTGTTTACCTCGACATTGAGTGGAAGAATACTAATACCCAGAAACAATATTTATTACTTTCAATAATAATGAGATTGTATATTTCCAAATTCATAAAGCACAAACTACAATATATTTGTTTGTAGAAGTACGAGTCATTTTACGATGAAAATTATATATGGATACCAAATAAATGTATTGATTATCACGAGCCAAACGCACACACGCAAATTGGCATTTGTTGCCGTCGGATAGACTTCATTTTTTCTAATTTAATTTATTGGTTTAATTTTTAGTCACAAAAGATAAATAACAGTTTTTAATTATCAAATTTTAACACATTAACCAACATAGTCTTTGCCCATAATATTCGTTTTGAATACTTTCATAAACAATACCGAAATGGAGAGTAGAAGCTAAAGTGGGGATGAGGAATTAGTTGTAAACTAAAGAAAAAATATTAAAAGCACAAATTACTATATAAAAATGTCTATATTCGAATCTCATTATTTAGCAAAACAGCGTCTTTTAAAAACTTATCGTATAATACCAAAATTGTCATTATAGACATAAATATATTTGGTTATTTTTCGAAAAATATCTAAAATTCCAACTCACGGCCATCGGTGCTACAGAGAAAAGTTTTACTTTTATAAAGAAATCAATTATTAATTTGTTATTGAAAGCGACTTCGCCTAATGATTTTTAATTATATTCTTTTCTAATTCCAACAATATTAAATTAAGTTTGAAATTACTTTTCTTTCGATGGCACATTTATTATTGATAAATTGTGTGTCGTTTGAAGTTGAAAGCTAAAATTTTAAACTTTAGATATTTTTAAACTAATTAATTACTTACAGATCCAGTCGAGCAGCTATACTCATCGAGACAAAAATATTCTAGAAAAAAAGTCAACATGGAAATTGGCGCTCAGCTTCTTCAGTGTCTAACCTCAAAGATGGTGCAAATTTGTGACTATACGATTCTATTCTTTTTATTATTGTTCAAGGGAATTTATAAATTGTACAAAATGCTTATTGTCCATCTGGGTGAATTCTACTTTGACCTTGATCCAATTAAAGACTGCAATTCTCTAGAGGAAATAGCCCAATTGAAGAACGCTCGTCCTTTTTACCACTTGTCCAGCACATTTCCGTGGCTCAAAGTAAATTTACACTTTCTACCGCCTGTTCTGGTGATGCTCTACTTTACACTGGACTCGCTCTACATTGTATTCATTCGTCATGGTGGACAGTACTCGTCAAGCGGTATGCCTGAACTTCTCAGCCACCGAATGGTTTTGAACATATTCTGGAGCATTACTGACATCTCGATATACGCTGGTGTAGTGCAACAGTCACTTCTCTATCTCTATCTTTGTCAAGTGCCCAATGTCAGTCCTGACTATTTCATGTTTGCGGTCTGGAACGAGTCACTTCAGAAGCGTACAATCTACTACAGAGGAAAGTGTAAGTGTGCTTGTGTATTCTGTTTTTATAGTTGGGTAATATTTTAAAATTTAGTTTGGAATCAAGACAAATCAGACGGAATTATGGAGAAACGTTCAAAATTGAGACAAATCTACTCTACAGTTATGATAGTGGGGCTTGTGCTGTTTTATCTCACTTTTATTGGCTTTCATCACCTCAATGGAGACAACTATACATTCAGAAATCTATGTCTCTATTTCTATTTAAGTTTCCTATTATTTTACGCTTCTTATGGTAAGGATTGTTGTTAAGATACAAATTGAAATAAAAATCTGAATTTCAGCTCTAGTCTATGTTGGATTTTACTTTCACCTTGTCACCAGTTATATTCAATTTAAACAGAAAACTAAATTGAAAAAAATCCATTTGCTAATTGCTCGTATGTTGGCTCTAAACAGACAAAATTTGACTAAAAAAGTGAGAAAAACATTTTGCATTTGGAGGCAATTCTCAGTGTGTAATCGAAAAGTGTTGACTCTTTTGAACGAACTACACGCACACAATCAGTTTTGGAGTTTCATCCTAACTGACTATGTGTTTGGTTATGTGGTGATAATTTGCTTCATATGGCATGCTTTCCTGTTTGGCTCAGCAGACTCGCTTCTAATGAAATCGTTTAATGTGTTCTTTTTTACCCAATTCTTTGTGACCATCATGTTCATCACGCACGAGTGTTCGTGCATTGTGCGCAAAAATGTGCTCATTTACAAAGCAAATCTAAAGTTCGCTTATGTATTCTCAAAGATATGTAAACCAACCTGTACGCAGATGCTCACGGTATATATATTGTTTAATTGATATATCAATGATAACAAGTAATAAAATCTTCTTTAAAGCTTAGCAAAATGGTTGCCAACCATAAGGGCGCTCGAGCTGGATTTCTATACCTCAACAATAGCATCATAGATTCGAGAATGTTTGAAATTGTAATATTTTGTGTATTTATTTTAAATTTTAAAATAATCATAATTTATATCCCAATTTAGCTTATACTCTCGATTTCGGTATTGTTCATGAAAGTATTCAAAAAGAATATTATGGGCGAAGACTATGTTGGTTAAGTAATTTTAACTATGGTAAAGTTTAATTATTAAAATTTTATAATTAAATTTGTAAATCAAAATTATAAATTGGAGGAATGGAGTAAACAATTTTTAAAAAATATTAAAATTAATAAAAAAGTAAACACAATGATAAAAAATCATTAGTATTTAATCTTTAGTATTTATCGTTCCACTTGAGGCCAGCTCCAATGAACGGTTGTGGGCCTGTCTTTTTCAGATACTCGGCCAACTTTGGCTGTGACTCCACACGAGTGACAAACTGTTGCAAATTTGGATACAGACCAAACTGGACAGGCGAAAAACTAAAAATTCTCACCAAATATTCGTACAAATAAAAGTCAACATACGAAATGTTGTGCCCAGCAGCATACTGGTTCGAACCCAAAAAAGTGGAAAGTGACTTCAGTTGATCTGGAAGTGCGCTCAGAAATTCTGCTTTTGCTTTATCAAAATCGAGACTACCAAAGATGACACGGACCATGGCAGTGGTTAGATCGGCCACTTGTTGCTCTAGTACTGCAATTCGGTTCTTCTCCTGCTCTGTGGTGCCATCTAGTTTGTACTTTCTGCCCAAGTACCGCAGGATTGCCAGAGATTGGGTCAACTTGACATCGCCTTCAATATAGTATGGAAGCTATTAGAAAAAATGATAAATTTAAAAATAAAATATAATCAAAAAAGATTTAAAAAAAATTACATTTGGAAAATCCAAACCTAGAGTAAACTTCTGGTCATACCACTCGGTGCCTTTACCATCGGGGCCCTCCGAGTAGCGACGGTCCTCAAAGTCTACTCCTTGTGAGGCGAGAAGTAAACGAATAGGTTGGCCAAACTTTATTAAATAAAAAATTTTAAAAAAATATTAATATACAATAAAAAAAGTATTTTTACAAGTGCATCTCACCCCACGAAAGTCCCAATAGGCAACAACAGGTTTTGGTGACATTTTTTGTTGAGAAAAGTTGAATTTAAATAAAATATATGATAAAAGGAGCGACTCAATTGTGAGAATAAAACTCTCATATTTACCATCCAGCTCAATATATATAGCCAAATTTTATCTTACTGTAAAACAGTGAGCTTCACTGTGCCAAAAGCATATCTGTCCTCCTACAGCTGTACTGTAATAAAAGTAACAGTATTAACATTATGCGACAGCTTGACAACAGCATGCATGTTTATATCATCGATCGTGACCGGGGTTTTTTTTTATGAACAAAGGCAACCTCTTTTAATATATCACGAGCTTCACTAGTTAGAAAATAGTCAGAGAAAGTAACATTATACCTCTACATTTTTCGCGCATACAAGCATATCTATAGAAAGCTTTCTTCTATACACACTTCTTCTAGTACACTCACCCACACTCACACTCACTATCACCAATGGTTTGATTAATTATGAAATCATATTAGCCGATTAGAATGAGTCCCGGGCAAACTGTCCGTTCATCACAAATTGAACTTCTTGATTTACATTTCTAATTTCTCCAGTTAAACACTTTTAAATAAATTGTTGTCCTTCACGAGTCTACAAATCTTGAAAATTTCTTCAAATTTGATGTCGCCTAACAAAAGGTTAAATTTGAATACTCAAACAGTGACTCATTGTACTGTACTTGTTGAAATTGTCATTAGAACAATATATTGATTTTAAATTTGAATTCAATGCCATCTGTGCTACTGACAAAAAAAAGTTTTAACTTTTGTATAAAGTAGTCAATTATTAATTTGTTATTGAAAAGACTTCGCCTAAGTATGGATTTTTAATGATATTTTCAAATATATGCGACATTTAATTAAACTTAAATTGAATGTGATATCAATTAAAATTTTAATTTAGTTTAGAACACACGAAAATTGTAAGATTTTATTGATATTAAATTTCTAATCCAATTCGAATAAAAATAGATATTACAGAACAAATTAAGGTAAGTTGTTTTATTAATAGTTTTTATTTTAAATATTCTACAGCAGTGATTAATGATATTTAGATCTACAACAATTGGGATAATTATTGAAATCGAACTAGCTTAGCTGGAGGATTGAAATGTTTTGTTTATTAATCCCACTTCTATTAAAATTCTGTTGTCTGTATGTCCGTGTGTCACGCTGTTTGTTGCGTACAACAATGTCATCATGAAAGTGCAACAATGCCACAAAGGAAAAATTTGATCAACAATGGAAATTTCGAATTTTGTTGGGTCTTTGGCGTCATTTGGTTAAAGTTTAGGTTAGGTTAGGTGGTTTGGTGTATGTTGGGAGTTGTAAGGTTTAGGTTTTAGGTGCCGTGTTGGTTAGGTTGGTTAGGTTGGTTGCGTAGGTTAGGTGCCGTGTAGGTTTGGGTTTTGTTTAGGTTGGTTAGGTAGGTTGGTTAGGTGCCGTGTTAGGATGGTTTTTGGGTTATGTTAGGTGCCGTGTTAGGATGGGTTTTGGGTTAGGTTAGGTTTAGATAGTTAGGTGGGTGTTGGTGGTCGGATAGGATAGGTTTAGGTTAGGTTTAGGTGGTTAGGCGGGTGTGGGCGTCGTTTAGGATAGGGTTAGGTTAGGTTTAGGTGGTTAGGCGGGTGTGGGCGTCGTTTAGGATAGGGTTAGGTTAGGTTTAGGTTGTTAGGCGGGTGTGGGCGTCGTTTAGGATAGGGTTAGGTTAGGTTTAGGTGGTTAGGTGGGCGTGGGCGTCGGTTAGGATAGGGTTAGGTTAGGTTTAGGTGGTTGGGTGGGTGTGGGCGTCGGTTAGGATAGGGTTAGGTTAGGTTTAGGTGGTTAGGTGGGTGTGGGCGTCGGTTAGGATAGGTTTAGGTTAGGTTTAGGTGGTTAGGCGGGTGTGGGCGTCGGTTAGGATAGGGTTAGGTTAGGTTTAGGTGGTTAGGTGGGTGTTGGTGGTCGGTTAGGATAGGGTTAGGTTAGGTTTAGGTGGTTAGGTGGTTAGGTGGGTGTGGGCGTCGGTTAGGATAGGTTTAGGTTAGGTTTAGGTGGTTGGGCGGGTGTGGGCGTCGGTTAGGATAGGGTTAGGTTAGGTTTAGGTGGTTAGGTGGGTGTTGGTGGTCGGTTAGGATAGGTTTAGGTTAGGTTTAGGTGGTTAGGTGGGTGTTGGTGGTCGGTTAGGATAGGGTTAGGTTTAGGTGGTTAGGTGGTTAGGTGGGTGTGGGCGTCGGTTAGGATAGGTTTAGGTTAGGTTTAGGTGGTTGGGCGGGTGTGGGCGTCGATTAGGATAGGGTTAGGTTAGGTTTAGGTGGTTAGGTGGGTGTTGGTGGTCGGTTAGGATAGGTTTAGGTTAGGTTTAGGTGGTTAGGTGGGTGTTGGTGGTCGGTTAGGATAGGGTTAGGTTTAGGTGGTTAGGTGGTTAGGTGGGTGTGGGCGTCGGTTAGGATAGGTTTAGGTTAGGTTTAGGTGGTTGGGCGGGTGTTGGTAGTCGGTTAGGATAGGTTTAGGTTAGGTTTAGGTGGTTAGGTGGGTGTTGGTGGTCGGTTAGGATAGGGTTAGGTGGTTAGGCGAGTGTGGGCGTCGTTTAGGATAGGGTTAGGTTAGGTTTAGGTGGTTAGGTGGGTGTGGGCGTCGGTTAGGATAGGGTTAGGTTAGGTTTAGGTGGTTAGGTGGGGGTTAGGCGTCGTTATGTTTAGGTTGGTTAGTTGGATTGGTGGTTGGTTGTCTTTGTTCCTAAGGTGATGAGATAGTGAGTTGAGTGAGGTGAGGAGGTGGGGGCGCCGTTGGCAGCTTGCTGCCAACGGTTTCGTACAAGTCCCAGAGGCAAAACGTTAGTTTTGCGGGACTTGTACGAAATTTAATTTAAATTTGACGTAACGGACATTGATTGGATTGGAACATTGACCAACATTAACCAACATAGTTTTCGCCCATAATGTTCTTTTTGAAAATTTTCATAAACAACACCAAAATCGAGATTAGAAGCTAAATTAAATTAAGAAATCATTTGTGAAGCAAAAAATTGAAAGCGAAAAATATTACAATTTCAAACATTCTCGAATCTATGATGCCATGGTTGAGGTATCGAAATCCAGCTCGAGCGCCCTTATAGTTGGCAATCATTTTGTTGAGCTGAGCATTTAGGAAGGATTTATTATTGTCGAGCGTGAGCGAAGACTCTTAGTGACAGCTTTTCAATTTCTTGTGCAGTTAACTCCTCCTACATTTCTCAACCGATTTGCATTAAATTTGGCCAAAGTGCTTAGAATACTATGCAGATGTGCCGTTCAACCTTGGTTTTGGCTAAAAAAGCTTTTTAGGTATACCTGCCATTCAAATTTCACCAAGGCTAAATCTCAGTCTGAGTTTCTATTGTTGGGCCTGATATCCAACAATGTATGCAACAATGGCAATGAGAAATTTTGGTTACATAGAAACTACAATTTAAGGCCATGCAAGTGTGTGTGTCGGTTAGGATCGGGTTAGGTTAGGTTTAGGTGGTTAGGCAGGTGTGGGCGTCGGTTAGGATAGGGTTAGGTTAGGTTTAGGTGGTTAGGCAGGTGTGGGCGTCGGTGAGGATAGGGTTAGGGTAGGTTTAGGTGGTTAGGCAGGTGTGGGCGTCGTTGAGGATAGGGTTAGGTTAGGTTTAGGTGGTTAGGCAGGTGTGGGCGTCGGTTAGGATAGGGTTAGGTTAGGTTTAGGTGGTTAGGCAGGTGTGGGCGTCGGTTAGGATAGGGTTAGGTTAGGTTTAGGTGGTTAGGCAGGTGTGGGCGTCGTTGAGGATAGGGTTTGGTTAGGGTTTAGGTGGTTAGGCAGGTGTGGGCGTCGGTTAGGATAGGGTTAGGTTAGGTTTAGGTGGTTAGGCAGGTGTGGGCGTCGGTTAGGATAGGGTTAGGTTAGGTTTAGGTGGTTAGGCAGGTGTGGGCGTCGGTTAGGATAGGGTTAGGTTAGGTTTAGGTGGTTAGGCAGGTGTGGGCGTCGGTTAGGATAGGGTTAGGTTAGGTTTAGGTGGTTAGGCAGGTGTGGGCGTCGGTTAGGATAGGGTTAGGTTAGGTTTAGGTGGTTAGGCAGGTGTGGGCGTCGGTTAGGATCGGGTTAGGTTAGGTACTGGTTTAGGTGGTTAGGCAAGTTATAATAGCTAACGCTCGACTATTCCCCCATAATCTCAAATTTTGGGGGACATTATTGAAGCCAACAAAGTTTAATGCTTCAAATATAGCACCCGCAGGGCCCACTAGTTAAATTAGTTTATTCATTTATGTTTGATTAGTTAATATCAAATAAAGCACACATACCATGAGCAGCTGTGAACAGTTTGGATGACAGATCCTCGAGAAGACATAGGCAAAATTTCGATTTGAATTGTAAATGAGCACATTTTTTGCGCACTACAATCGAACACTCGCTCGTGATGAACATGATGGTGATAAAGGGTTGAATTGAAAAGAACAGACAAAACGATTTCATTAGAACAAAGTTTTTTGGTCTAAATAGGAATGCAAGCAACATGAAGCACATCACCACTACATAACTGAAAACATAAACCGTCAGAATAAAACTCCAAAAGTGATTGTGAGCGTGTAATTCGGCGAGAAGAGACAAGACCTCCCGATTGCAAACTGAGAATTGTCTCCATATGCAAAAGCTTTTTCTTTTGGTTAAATTTTTGTTTTCTAAAGCAGACATTTTTACAATAATCGAATTGATTTTGCTCAGTATAGTTCGTTGTTTAAACTGAATATAACAGGTGACCAGATGAAAGTAAAATGCGACATAGATAGAAACTGAAATTCAGATATCATATAAAAATTCTAAAATGCCAACAATCTCACTTACCATAAGAACCGTAAAATATAAGGAAAGTTAAATAGAAGTAAAGCCATAAATTTCTCACTGTCCAGTTGTCTCCATTGAAATGATGAAAGCCAACAAAAGTGATACAAATTATCACAAACACTGCCATCATGACTGGTGAGTAGAATTGCCTCAATTCGGACCGTTTCTTCATAATCTCGTCTGATTTGTCCTGTTCCCAAACTGAATAATAACAACAACAAAATATTACAGAATTATACAATTAAAAACAGAATACACAAACAGCACGCTTACACTTTCCCTTATAAAAGATTGTACGCTTTTTGAAGTGACTCGTTCCAGACCGCAAACATGAAATAGTCAGGACTGACATTGGACACTTGACAAAGATAGAGAAAGAGGAGTGACTGTTGCCCTTGACAAGCGTAGGTCAAGATGTCAGTAATGCTCCAAATACATTCGGTGAGCGATAAGTTCAGGCATGCCAGTTGTGGAGTACTGTCCACCATGACGAATAAATACAATGTAGAGCGAGTCCAGGGCAAAGTAGAGCATTACCATGACGGGCGGTACAAAGTGTAAGTTTACTTTGAGCCAAGGAAATGTGCTGGAAAAGTGGTAAAACGGACGGGCATTCTTCAAGGCGGCTATTTCTCCGATTGTATTGCAGTTTTTAATTGGATCAAGGTCAAAGTAGAATTCACGCAGATGGACAACAAGCATTTTGAACAAATTAAACAATCCTTTGAACACAGTCCAAAAGATTAGAATCGTAAATTCAAATATTTTCACCATTTTTGAAGCGAAATACTGACGGAGTACAATGCCAATTGCCATATTAACTTTTTTCGAAATTTATTAGTCTTGACGAGTTGCTGTTCGACTGGATCTGAAAGTAATATACAATTTTCGTTTGTACACTTCTAAATGTTATTTTAAAGTTTAAAGTTTAGGCCTACTTCTAATGACACAAAATATTATAAATAATCAATTGCCTTTGAAAAAGTAGCTTCAAACTTAAACTTGAAACTTAAAATCATTAGTAGTTTCCGAAAATAAATTAATAATTGACTGCTTTATAGAAATTAAAACTTGTTTTTATTAAATCGAAAGGTCTTGAATTTGATTGTAAAATCAATATATTAATGTTCAAATGACAATTATTTTGACGACTAGTTTGAGTTTCAAACTGGCAACTTTGCTAAGTACCCAACAAAGGTTAATACTTGTTAAAACTCAAACATTTGTAAATCATTAACAGCAAAGATATATTTACATATGATGAATAAAGTAAAATTAAATGTTTGGCCAATACCAAATTAGTTACAATATATTAATTTGTAGATATTAAAGTTATGCAAAGTTTTAATATTCAAGCTAACCATTGTTTAAAAAATTAACCAACATAGTCTTCGCCCATAATGTGTTCTTTTTAAAGATTTTCAAAAAACAACACCGAAATCTGATTATTTTAATGTGATATTGCTTTGATTTTAAAAATTATTGTGAGTTTTTCTATTTGTTTTGTAGTTGAATTATTATTTATTTGTTCGTAGGTTTTTGTTTTTGTTTTGTAAACTTAAGTCTAGTCTCTTATGAGAGCTTATTTGTACTAAAATGCTCAGTTGGTCTCGATTGCTCTCATTTCAATTTCTAATGTATTTTATTCGGTCGTCCCAGCGGGAAAATTTCCATCCTCATTAAATTTAAAATTTACAGTACACCCACTCCACGTGGTAATGTTCAAATGCAAAACTTTTAATGTATTATCAATTTTAATCATTTATTTATAAATGAGTCTCACTTTTGAGTCGCAGTCAGTGGCCATGGTAGAGTTTATAAGAAAAGTATACACTTCAATTCAGTCCAGAACTACTTTCTTTTGATCTACGTGTACGTTCCGTTGGCCAGTTATTTGCGACACTATTTCACTCTAGAACCTACTAGAATGTACCTAATCTAGCCCATCTGGTCAATAATAAACGAATGTATTTCCAAACTTCAAAAGTCAATATCCGCACTGTCAAAATTAGAAAAATACCATTAAAATCAATAAGCGAACAGTTTGTTTCCGACAACAACAACAAATTGTTAATTAATTATTTTTCTAATATGAAAGTCAAACTTTTGTTTGTCAGTCAGCAGTCACAGATGACCTGGAAAATCGATATATTGTTGAAAGGCGAGAGATCAAATTAATAATATAACTCATATGACAATTGTGTCGCACTGTTTATAGCTCAAAGAGAAAATTTTGTAGAATTAGTCGAAAATGAAATCCACTTACTGCAACAATGACGATATGACCAAGTTTGCGTTGGTTTCAAGTAAGTTACTATCGTGGTCTCAATACTGTCTCAATTTGTACTTTAATTTCTCTTTAAATGACAAATGACTCATACTGCTACAAACAAATGTCATGTCTCGAGTGCTTCATTAATTTGGAAAATTTCAATTTTATTATTATTGAATGTAATCAAGATAGATTGATCCTATTATTTTTATTATATTTATTTTTCCATACAAATTCGAGACAAACGAGTAATCAAAAACTGAAAGTACAAGTATTCATGAGCCCTAAGCTAACAAAAAATCGAATAATCTTCTAATTTTGTGTGCCACAATTTAGACCCAAAAAGTAACCTCTTTAAGAGCTTTTGTGTCAAAAAGCACTTGAACTATTACTTATTAATATATTTAATTTCAAATTCAAAATTCAAGACCATCGGCACAATAAAATGTCAAATAAAAAAGTTTAACTTTTTGTATAAAGGTGTCAATTATTAATTTATAATTGAAAACGAAATCGCTTTTGATGACATTTCTCTAATTTCAACTATATTGAATTGTAAGTTTAAAATTAAAGTTTGAAATGGCTGTTTTCGAATTTAAATTTATTATTGATGAATTTCTTCTTTTAAAGTGGCAAAGCTTAATAAAAAACTTTAAATATTCGTATACGAGAAGAATAAGAAGAAGAAGAAGAAGTACAAGTCTCAATTATTAATTTGTTATTGAAAACCACTATACCTAATGATTTTTGACAATATATTTTGATCATTACTTTGACATTTAATTAAGTTTAGAAAGTAGGTTTGAAATTACTTTGTAAAGTACATTTATTATTGATAGATTGTCCGTCGTTTGAAATGGAAAAACTTTATAAACTTGATACATTTTTAATTTATTTCAGATCTAGTCGAGCAGCTATACTCATCGAAAAAAATAACTTCTAGAGAATATTAATATGGCAATTGACATTCTACTCCGTCTCACCTCAAAGACAGTGCAACTAGTTGAAACGATAATTCTATTCTTTATTGCATTGTTCAATAGAATCTATAAATTGTTCAAAATTGTCTTTGTCCATTTGTGTGAATTTTACTTTGACCTTGATCCAATTAAAGACTGCAATACACTGCAAGAAATTGTCGACTTGAAGAATGCCCGTCCGTTTTAGCACTTTTCCACAAAATTTCCATGGCTTAAAATAAATTTACACTTCTTACCGCCGGTTCTGGTGATGCTCTACTTTGCTCTGGACTGCTTCTACATTGTATTCATCCGTTATCGCGGACAGTACTCATCAACTGGCATGCCTGACTTTCTGATTCACCGAATGATTTGGAACATATTCTGGAGCATTAGTGACATCATCATTGGCACTGGTCAAGTGCAAGAAGCACTTCTCTATCTCTATCTTTGTCAAGTGCCCAATGTCAGCCCTGACTATTTCATGTTTGCAGTCTGGAACGAGTCACTTCAGAAGCGAACAATCTACTACAGAGGAAAGTGTAAGTTTCCCGTTTTTTAATAATTTTTTAATTTCTTTTAAAAATCAGTCTGGAAACAGGATAAATCAGATGGAATTATGAAGAAACGTGCACAATTGAGGCGACTCTACTCTGCAGCAATGATGACGGTTCTTGTGTTGTATTATATCACTATTCTTGGCTTTCATCACATCAATGGGGACAACTGGACAGTGAGAAATGTATTGCTTTATTTCTATTTTTGCATTCTAATATTTTATAATTCTTATGGTAAGTGAGATGCTATTAACTTTTTGTAAATTAATTAATGAAAAATATTACAGCTTTTGTCTATGTCACATTTTACTTTCATCTGGTCACCAGTTATATTCAATTTAAACAACAAATTATATTAAGAAAAATCAATTCGTTAATTACCGAAATGTTGTCTCTGGAAAAGCAAAATTCATATAAAAGAAGAAGGAAAACTTTTAGCACATGGAATAAATTCTATTCTTGAAATCGGAAAGTGTTGTCACTTTTGAGCGAACTACACGCTCACAATCAGTTTTGGAATTTCATTCTGACAGTTATTGTGTTCAGCTGGTAGCAGGACATCAGCGCGAAAAGACATCTGCGCGAAAAATATTTTGTTTTTGGAGGAGGAGTTTAGGGAGGGGCTTATTTTCGCGCAGATTTATATTTCTGAGACATCTGAGCGAAAACTATTAATTTTATTTAAAAATTCATTTATTCGATGTTTGTTTAGTATTTGAACTCTTTTGTTATCAGAATATAATTTCATTGAATAATTCTATTATTTGCCTTTTAACTTTAACTTTATATTGTAACGTTTCCAATCTGCTCAACATATTTTATCAACTTTAGAGTAAGATAAAGTAATTTTTATTATATTATCACTTGATGATTTAACTTGTGCCAACGTTTTTTCGCTTTAAAAGACTATACAGAGTGGCACAATAGTGGTCGTCAGGCTGAGCATTCAGAGCATCAGAACATGGTGAAGTCAAAATCGGTCCACAAAGTTGGTGGCACAAAAGTGGTCGTCGGGATTGAAAGGGTTAAACAATAGCGACAAATTGTGAGATATGAAGAAGAAATGTGTAAATGATTATGACGACGAGCATAAATTATAAAGTTATACAGTGAAAAAGAATTTGACTAATTAGCGAAACAAATCACATCAATATTCCACAAAAAAAGATAAAACAAAACACATTTGTTGATAGCTGGCATTCAACGCCAACAACGAAAGCAAAACGAGGTGACCAATAATCAGTGTTGACCTTAAATAAAAAGTTGGGCTCTTTGTTTTACAGAACATATAATGTATTAACCCTATCAATATATGACATGAGTAATGTCAACAGATATTCCACAAAACAATAAATGTCTTAAATTGATGGTTAGATAAACTTGCTTGATCAGATGAATGTAAAGGTTTCAAAGAAAGACAATTAGAACGAATGCTCCAAAATGCGAATTGATTTAGTAAGAGCCTGATAAATACAATTCAATCATGCTATCAGTGTATTAACTCTGTTCGGGTTGGTGTCTCTTTATTTAACTTCTAGAACCTTACAGAAATTGTAGTTATCACAACATATATGTGAAACTGAATTGAACATTTTTGACTGACATTTTTGTGAGTAAAATAAAAAAGTTTCGCGTAGATTTATTTTAAATCTGCGCGAAAAATAGCTCCACCCTGAGCTCCTCCTCTAAGCTCCACCCCTTTTTAAACTTGAATGATTTTGAGACATCTGCGCGAAAAATTTTATAATTGTCTAAAATTAATTCAATTCATGTGTTTCACATGTAAATACGTTTTTATTAACTAATTTGAATATTTTCGAGTTTATGAACATCAATTTCAAAGCATAATTTATCGAGAAGTAGCCTAAAAGTCATTTGGAAATGTTTCTGTACAGAAATAATCGGAATAAATAACAGTTATATAATTCGCTTTATGTTATGTGCTTCGAGTGTTTAAAAATATCGTTTTGGGGTTGATGTTTTAAAAGTAAAAGATTAAATCATGAGATGTTTGTGGAAAATAAAACAAAAATTCAATCCAACACGAGTAGTAAACAAAAGCAAAACAAAATTGTGTTGTCAACACTGAACAGCGAGCACAAGAAAGTGAGTGCGTCATTGACACACAGTCACAGCACACAAAGAAATGATGCCTCGAACAGAGCGCTTGCCAGCCACGCCTATTTGTGAACATGAATGCGTTTAAGACATCTGCGCGAACTATTTTTTCAATTGCCCAAATTAATTAAATTCATATGTATTGAATATAAATAAGTTACCATAAATTAATATGAGTTTTCTTAGTGTGTAAAAATCAATATTGATGCATAATTTGCATGAAAAAAAGCGCAAAATCGATTTGAATGGCTTGTCCCAGTGCAAAATTAATTGACGTTAAGATGATCAACAAAATTTCATTTGTGTAAATTGGCTAAAGGAATTAAGTTAATGTCTTTTAAATTTAGTGATACTCAACGACAAAATATTTCTTTTATGCCCATCACAATAAACTGATGCTTTGTGTGGTCATGTTGATAAAGAAGTGGTTTTCATGGCGAGATTAAAAAGATGTCGGGTCTGAAAAGAAGTTTGTTGTCAATAATAAACAATCAATGTAACACGAGCAGTAACTCAAAGCAAAACAAGGTTGTGTTGTGAGCAGTAAGCACAATAGAGTGAGTGTGCTGCACGGTGCGCACTTCAACAATGCCTTCTTTTAGCCACGCCTTTTTATGAACATGAATGTATTTGAGACATCTGCGCGAAACTTTATTATTTATTGATTTATTCCTTTTCTTAATTCAATTTTGACATAAGAAACGTCATTTCTAAATGATTTTTTACGTAGAATTCATTTTTGAGGTCAGATTAGATAAAAATAGCGTTTTCTAGTTCTTGTTCCATCATACTAAACATTCAAAAATAGACATCATGGTCAATTATTATATAAAGATGTAAAAATACAATCCAAAGCTATTTTAAATAAATGAAAATATTTTGTTATTTGTTTGTTTTATATGGAATACTAGAGCAATCCAAAATGATATGATTTTTTGCCTTGACAGTAGCGTTATGTAAAGTGTTTCAGTGAAAACTTTTTGTTCAATTATAAATGGTTTAGGTAATAAAAATTTTACCAAAAACCGTTGTGCGGTTCAAGATGAACCACAGATAAAACATAATAAAAGAAGCAATTTACGTTGAATAATCACATTTACTTATTTCTTGATGGTTTACGTTGAACTGGTTGATCAATGATCAACTTATAATAGCCTCCTTAAAAAACGCGAAGATTTATTAAAATAGTTTTGTGGAAGACATGAGCTTTAAATTTAATGATAATCAACTACCAAATATTTTCTTTATTCCCATCGAAAATACGCTGATTCACGTGTGTTGATGTTGGCGAAGAAAGAGGTTTGGCGAGATTAAAAAGATGTGGGATTCGATTATCAGAAGTTTGGTGCCAATTATCCAAAATTAATCTAACACGAGCAGTAAATCAAAACAAAACAATGTGTTGTGAGCAGTGAGCTCAAGAAAGTGAGTGAGCCTTTGGCATACACAACAAGGACGCGAAAGCATGTATTGAACAGCGTTCTGTTAGCTGTGTTGCACATGCTTAGTGTGAGTGAGTGTCTTGAGCAGTTGTATCAACAATGGTTCATTTGGGCCACGCCTTTTTATGAACTTGAATGCATTTTGGACATCTGCGCGAAACTTTATTATTTATTAATCTATTGCTGATCTTGAGTCTATTTTGATGTATTAAACTAAGAGACGTGCAGGCCGAGGTTTGTTCTGGGCCAATAGGCGCCTGTGAGCCAGGCCAGGCCATTTTGCCAAACAAATGGTAGTATAGGCGAACCAGACTGAAGTAAAAAATAATTTACGATTTATGATATAAAAACACCCAGGTCGCGAGTGAAATTCAAGCCACTAACGCACCTTCTGTTTTACCACGACAGCTGTGCTATTCCAATACTGCTTTGTTCCCCGTTGTCAAATCATGTGTCATAAGTATTGTTTAAGTACAAGCTGTGTACAAGCGGTAGCTTAGTCACGGTTGCATATACGAATAAAAGCGTGTTTTGCAATTCAAGTGGAACTCAAGCTGGGTGGAATCTGAAACCCAAATCTTTGAATCAGGGAAATTGATTGATTTAATCCAGCCTAATCAATAAGTCGTTCGAATTGACTGTTGAACTATTTCAATTATGGAAAAGTAATTGATTGCTCATCGTTTTGGGTACAACTATCATCATGATAATTGTGGCTCCTGCTGGCCATTATTCTTTCGATCTCCAAATTTCCCGGTATCCATAAAATTGAGTTTTCTTTAACTTGGTCACTTAGTTGAGTTTGGAAATTTTTCTTAATCCACTAGTAGAAATAGTTCCACTGTATTCTATTCTTACAAATGCATTAAAATTTGCTGAAGCCTATAGGCCGTTGTGGTTTAGGCCACAGGCCAGGACATAGAGCAATAAGAATTATTCTATAGAAAATATGCAAAGCTAATTGAACTAAAGATTTTTTAACAAACAGACCGTAGTGACTAGCAAAACCTAAAAATAAAATAAATCTTGTGGCCAAGTGAAATGAATATGGGAACCCGGACAAAAAGTCCAGCCTACACGTCTCTATATTAAGCATCATTTCTAATTGATTTTTTTACGTAGAATTCCTTATTTGAGGTCAGACTAGATCCAAAATGGCATTTTCAGTTCCTTATTGCATCTTCAAGGTTTATAAAATGAATATCATGACCAATTAATATAAAGTTCACAAAAATCAAGGGTGAAATTATTTTATTATTGTGCAGATTAATTGGGGAGACTTTCCAAATGAGAATGCAAATGTGATCTAACACAGTAAAAATATTGTTAGTAGTGCAATTCAACGTATTCTGTTAAATGTAAAACAATTGTGGAAGTAAAGATTATTATTTTTGGACGGAATATTAGCTTTCGTAGAAATGGCAATAAGTGTTTTTGGCTTGACAATATAACACTTGCATTGGAAAAGAAAATGTAGTTGAGGAAAAAATTTCTCTAAAGAAATTTCTATCGTAGACTCCATTGATGAACAAGAACAGAAAGATTATGTTGCGGGAAATTACATAAACAAATACCATACAAGCAATATCACGTCACACAAAGTTCATATACGAAAGGAGAACGTCAGTAAATACGTTCTGCCATTGGTAAGTGGTATAGAAGTCATGAAATTTTTACCGAAAATCATTGCCCGGTTCAACGCTGGATCCCAGAGGAATACAATAAAAATAGCCATTTACATTGAATAAACTCAGGTAAATATTGCTTTCTGGTTTGCTTAAACTGAACTGATCAAACACTAGCAATGTCCTCACTAAAAAAAAGTTTCCTGTAGATGTCTTAAAATAGCTTTATGAGGGACATCAGCGCGGAAGGGCACATTCATAAAGAAAACTCTTCCCCCTAACTACGCCTTCTAACAAATGATGTTATGAAGCAGATGTCTTTTCGCGCTGATGTCATAGAACCTATTATTTCCGATAATGCTCAGGAAACGAGCGCAATAATCGACATTATGAAAAGCTATGTAGAACGAGTTCGATTTTAGATATTCGAATAAGATCAAGGTTTTTGAAGAAATTTGAGTCAGCAATAAAGTAAGTTGCATCTTAACAACCTGATTCTGTTCCATTACTAATAATGAAATTAATTATAAAAATAATCGACTCAAACTGACCACAGGTCGCGGATTTACTTCTTCTCCAGCCCTGTTTGTTGGATCATCCAGGGACGGCTCAAACTTCTATCTTGTTTGTAAGTATTTTAAATTGAAAATGACTTTTATAATTGAAAAATGTATACGTAATATTCAGAAATTTTAGAATATCTCTAAATACCTATCATTTTTATTGCAATCAGGTTTTGCGCTATCAGTCATGTCAAATCCAATATGTTCCGTAATTAATAAATAAAAAAGTACAAAATGAAAGATGGTATCTGAATTGTTCAAAAGTATCATCGGTCACAAGTAGAGTAAGCCACATCCTTTAAAACTGCGTGAAGAGATCTGTTGAACACAAAAAAAACCGATTTCTTCTTTTCTTCGTTTCACTGTCGAGATCAACGGGTTGAACCGAGAACATGAAAAATCACGCGTCTAAAACCAACTTTGCTGACATTGTCGGATGAATTGAAAAAGAATACATCGGTTCACCTTCGATGCTTAATACGATCATAACCAGCGCAGCTCAGGCCCGAAAGCCCTCGGGCCAAACGCCGACAGGATGCACACCGGGGAGCACCGGTCCCCCTTTATAATCAATTCTACGTAACAAGTACAGCACCATGCCAAAACACTACCACACACTTTATTACATAGTTTGGGCAATCATAGGAGGGATCGTTTTCATAGGGAAAACGGACAGTCCTCCCACCCGCATCCTCCTGACCGTCCATCTGGAATCTAAGCACTCTAGCTATGGATAAAATAATGTAGTTGATATATTGATCATGCGACGCCTCCAGTTTTCGATATTGAATGATAACAATCATCATCGCCAACTAAAGAAAGCTTCCGTTCGTCATGTATCTGGACAACAAAGCTTCCTGTAATCGTATCATTCCAAATCTGATTCAATCAACCTGAACGGGAAACGCCGCGGCTCTTTGGCAACGTCCATCTCCTGAGTAAATAGTCTCTAGCTCTACCTCGTTCTCACCATTGGGGGGGATTATCATCAATGACCAAAACGAATGATTGTCCGATGTCTCAGATATTTATCCTGGGGGGTATCTACTTAACCTTCCACCGCCTGCGTTCTTCAGTACCTCCAGGAGCTAGATAATGGAACCAGACATCTGTAGTCACCTAAAGCTCAGCCTCTACTAATACGGTAAATAAAAATAAAAAAGCGTTTCGCACCTTTCCTACCCAGTTCAACTTTGATCAGTTCACCAAATAAAGTCAAATTACTACGTTATCCAATCAGTCTCTCGAATCTTTATCCGAAGACTGTACTAGGAAAATCCTGTATACCTACATATACATTCCTAGATTGTCTCCACTACAGTAGGGGGTATTGTATGTTTGCTTTCTCGTTAGAGTGATTTTGGCAGAGTAAAGCCCAGGTTGAGAGTCAATACAGATAAATAAAGAAGAGATAGATCCTTCTTATTAGCTCAAATGTACCCAGATCAATTGATTCGACTCTTTAATTCAAAATCTGCATCAGTCACCTCAGACCATAACTTGCACAATCAGCGGACAAAACCAATCGCAATAAATTTTAACCATTAAACTATTACATCAAATTTCGATTATCATCACATTTACTCACCCTAACTTTATTTAAATACATGTTTTAACACACCTTATTACTACATAACCTTTAAACTCTCACTTAAACACACAAATTAAACTTTTTTGTATGCATTGACTTTACCATCCAGTCCGTACTAACAGACGTAATTGTTTAGTGGAGTCATGTCCAGTCCAAGCCTTGATTGGGTCTACACTAAGCTGATCGTGGTCTGATTTCGCCACTTGGGAAGTTGCCGAGTTAATCCGGCTGTTTGATACATTTTATTGTTTTTCCACCATTTACCTTAAGAAGACGGCAAAACTTTAACCCAGCTTAGAATATTGAAGATTTTGCTTTGACTTTTACGTTTGATCATAGGTATCTGTAGCAAACATCTGTGCGGTCGGGCTCAGCAGGGCTCACGAGGTTGCGGCGTTGCAAAAATTCATTGAGGAGTCAGGTTCGAAGGTTCGCTACTAACTGCACTTTATAATTCTTGTGCATGTTACAGAGGAACAATCGAATCATGAAAGTATAACAGACGAACAGCAAACACTGCATCTTGTAAAAATAAGCAGATTGGAATCGATCACCATTTTAGTTCGCCCCTTATTTTTATTCTCTCAATTCTCCCATCCGTTCTGATACTTATAAGAATTAGTTGGGTAACACTAGACTGTTGATACTGAAGATCTGATGGTTAGTTCTTTGAACTGAGGTCGGTTTCCTGCTTCTACTGTAATATTGATAACCATCAAACCCCACGCGATGTAAAGTTTTCTTCTGTTCATTTTGCCAAAAACTACACACAACAACAAACAGTAACAGGACTATTAGTTACGATCCTTGGAAAATTAGAAAAATGACTTTATTTAATGTATCACTGAAGCATCTATAAAAGTGAGATTCGACACTTTTATATGTTGTCGAAATAAGAAGTTATAAAAACAATATAATTTCATGATTGTTGATATAGTATTTTTACATCTTCTTAACCAACAACAATGATAATTCCGAAATTATTGATTAAAACCTAGAACTGAGCTTTGGTGGGAGGTGTTGCTGAACGGAATTCAAAGACGCCGACGTGGTAAGAAAGCTAGCCGTGGTTTTGCAATGAATTGTTAAACAAGTTGTGGGAAAGGTATCATTCACAATAAAACTGAATTCTGAAAAATTGAATTTTGAAACGTAACAGCTAGGGCTGTCTCAATTATCGATCTAAAGTGGAAGCTTCAGCGTACCTGAGTAAGGAAACCATAACTGATCCTCCATTTTACGGATAAAAAAACTGACAACGAATCGATCATGCACCTGTTTGATAAGATCGAGCGTGTTGTTTGAGTTTGGTGGTAACTCAATATTTTTGACCAGCACTGAACGACGCCAACAACCACCAAAAACATCCCAAAAACAGAATCACTTCAAGATTGGAGATTTTAGAGATAACGAAACCAAACTGTGCAAACAGTAACCAGAATAGCTTTCATACTCATTGCGCAAAAGCACTGAGTCTATTCAGCTGGGGAAAGTTTTACACAAATAATAGATGGAGCTACCGGCTCATTACATTTGCGAAATCCAGTAACACTAACTCTGATCGATGAGTGCTGAACGAGCTAATGTCGCTGACAATTTGTTGGATTTTAATGAACTTGGTCTGCTTTACGAGGAACTGAATTATTTGCATTGGGACATATCGTTGAAATAAGATGACAATAGAAGGGATGCTGATGTCCTAATTGAACAAACATTGGTTTTTAAACACTTTAGTATCAGGGCAAAAATCAGATAAAACTAACGAATGATATTCGAGACAAGAAATGCTGTCCATTGAGTTGAACAAGAGCATCACTCGAAACGAACTTACGCAATATCGACGAGATCATTATTCACTTCCACCCCAATTTGTAAAACCAACCGTCGATGTAATCGTCTCTGGCGTCTCGAAAACTGTTCGTATGCAAAGTTGTGTCACAATCCATCCCATTCTAACGTAGCTCGCATAGAACTGGATTCTAAGAATATTAACAAAAAAATAATTTGCCTTGGACAATTTATTTTCAAAACTGTCATTTAATTGATTCAAATACAAGGGGCAATAACAAAAACAGATAAGTATTCTTCCCTAAAGTTGAAAGAGAACCGCCGAATGTGGCAGCTATCTCGAATTAACACTTTTTGAGAACAACTGATTTTGTATTCATCTCAAGCAGGGAGCTTGAGTTTCTAATTCGAGTCTGACAAATTTGACATTTTCTGTAAATAAGATTTTAGACGAACGCCGCATTGCCATGGATTTGATGTAAGATGGGTCACTGATTCCGTACATTGCAGCAGACACTACTCTCATCCAGTAACAATCAAACTGTTGGGCTTGAAAGAACAATTTAGTCTCATTTTTGACCATGATTAGAAATTAACTTCTTATTGATTTGCCTGAAATGTATCCTCCATTTACCAACACATTTGTAGTTAATCATTCGTGAAGGGATGGGCTCCCAAATTAAAGCGTTCATTGGGCAAATCTTTAAACCATTTTCGAATTCAAATGAATTTCACAGGGATTTATTGTCTCCTTTAACCTCATTCTCTGATTTCTTCCTTACATTTCTATCATCATCGACTTTTGCAGAAGTTTTTTAATAAATTATTCACATCTGCATACTGATCTACATTTGGAGTTTCTTGAAGTGGTAGACTGTGGAGCAAATTGTCCACAACCGGGTCCTGTGAGTGTCGGATTTTGATGTAAATTGGAAATTGAGAATTCAATACTGGGGTATGATCTGTATAACTATTTACCATAACGCATAACATATGGTATGTAATATACCTTAAGAAATTATTAATTTATAAAACTTTATTTTGGCATGCTTAATTTGGATGCATTTTGTACCTAGCTGACACAATTGGGCGGTGATAAAAAGTGTATGGATCAACATCATCATCTGTACTATCCAACTCTGCTAGACATTCTAGATTCTTTTTAAACCAATATAAAAACAAGAGGAAAGATAAAGAAAGAGATAAGAATTTATGATTCGTAGCAAAGTGCAGGGAAAAGAACAAAATATCGCTGTGGTATTGAATGCATTCAACGAAAAAAAAAATAACACGCCAACACTATCAACTGTTGTAAGTCCGATTAAAACTGAATATTTAAAAGGTCAAAATTATTTGTAAAATGAAGATTTAACGAGGCAAAACCATAAAAATCAACACTTATAAAACGTTATGAATCACTACAGAAACGGCACACTTTTGGGACCATCTATATCCATTCAAAATTAAAAATTAGACATTTAACTTTACTCCCTGAAATATTAACACCGCATGTCGATGACACATAACCGTATTTAGGTGCGGAATACCTCACTGTATTGAATATAATGGTGAATGCGTGCGGCATTACTGGAACGGAACTTTATTATGTGTGTGGTAGATATATATCATTCGTTATTCGGTTGTAACATATACATATATATATATGTTATTCTCGATCCATA